>CALNXI010001360.1:98277-122730 GCA_942486025.1 Porites evermanni | reverse complement strand
AACGGCTATCCACTTATTAGGGGTGGATTCATTTGCAACATACGCGTATAGCTGTCGCATTCGCCTGCTGGAATTTTGTATTGTTTTTAAGCCTACAAACAATAAAAAAAAATCCTGTGGGTAAATGGGACAGCTATACACATATGTTGCAAATCAATCCACCCTATATATATACGGAGGAACACGATTTTACCTAGTCAGCTAGACACTGACCAGGCACTGAATTAACACAACCAGTAAACAGCTTTTTGGCACGTTTTAGCTCTTTATAGTTAGGTAATGGCCAGAAAATGGGTCGACTAGCTTCAAAACGCATTTTTTGGGGGAAATTCCCTCAAGCAAATGGGTTTATAAGGACCTTTACAATTTTCACTGAACTATGAACATTTATTTCAAACTCCAAATTTTAGTGGAAAAGTTTAGACCCTCAAAGAAAATCATACCCTAGCTTACAATAACTGTTTACCTCCTACAATCAATGAAACATACATCAGTGTCAGCACAGACTTCAGAAACAGATAAAAGACAGGTATAGTAAAACCCTCGTAAAACCCTAAGATATACAAAAATTACATTTACCACTGACTCTCAAGATTGTAAGATTAAACGATCTTAAATGCTTACGATATTCACTCAACTCAGTCGATCTCTTAATGTAAGAACGAAGTTGATTCCACAAATGCGAAGCCTTGTAAGTGAAAGAATTGTGATAATATCGATTATTATAGGATAGTTAAGTGAGATTGTGATCGCTTTTCCTTGAATTGAAGCGCAATATACGAGGTTCGAATAAATCGGAAATATAGTCCGGCCCATTTCCTTTTATACATTTAAAAAGGAGGAGAAGAGATTGATAGTATCGTCTATGTTCCAGTGATTGCATGTTTACAGCAGAGCAGACAATATGGAATCATAATCTAAGCCGTTTCCGAAATTTAAGAGGGCTTTTAAAGCACGATAGTTTGCAGATTCAAATTTCTTGTTCAAAATTTTGTTAATCCCTAATAGTAATGGACTACAATATTCAAGGTGTGGAAGTATATAACCCTTCTACAGCATAAGTGAGATATCAGCAGGCACCAGTTTTCTAAGTCGCCTTAAAGCTCTCAATCTCGTAACCAGTCTTCAATCATAGTATAGATTGACAAAAGCCCTGGAAACACACACGCACTTTCCATCTCTCCAAAGTTGGGATGTGATTGGCTACAAAAACATAACTCACCGGAGGGGAAAACAAAAGGGAGCGAAATTTTCCACTATGTTATGTGATAGTTGCAGAAGTATGAAAGGCATGTCTGTAAGGTGTCTCAAGACGCTAGCAGACTATTTAGGGCTTGTTAAGTTATGCAAGAGCCATTGGAGGCATCTCTCTCAACCCAACCTCATTTTCATTTTGTTTACTTAGGGAGCGATCGTTATTACATCCCAGGGGAAGGGGTTTTGGAGGGGAACATTTTGAAATATACAAAATGTGAGGGAGGCCGAGACACAGGACCGGCATTCTATGTAAAAGTTGTCAATCTATATTATGATTGAAGCAAATCCATTTTCCGTCAAGACTAGACAAACAAAATTCACTTAAACGACCAGTGACCAAGTTGTGCTTATTACAAGGAGTAAATGATGAATAGGGATGAATTTTAAAGAGCATTGTACGAACCTGAGTGAATATTTATGACCTTATGAATTTTATGAACCCTCGTTTAGCCAAGGGTTCAATAAAATCCGTTGCCCATAGCAACGCGTCCCCTAAACTCCCTGAAGGGTACTTTTGCATTCGAGCGCGATGTTTTAAAATTCAGTTTTGAGCTAGCAGTTGACATGAAGAGAAGAATTGAGATATAGAAACCGAAGACCCGGAGACAATTCATGCTATTGTAAGTAGTTTTTTCCAAGAGTTTTTCATCCTTTAGCGAATTTCTCATCAGGATATTTGGCCTTTTTCCTTTTTCAGCGAATCATTCTGTTAATGCTCGTAATGTAGAAGTGAAAAGAGGCGAGCCCGATTTCGACGCGTGAATAGTGAATAAACTTGAATTGCTAGAAAACACTGAGACACTTAGTATCAAATGAATCTTCAAGAACAGCGAAACGACGACAACAGTATTGATGGTTAAACTAATTCTCCCTACAAGCATCATAAGAGACTTATACATATACGTGTGGACCGGTTACGAGATTTTTGTTTCGTTGCAGTTTGTCTAGATGTACTTTATACTCAGTACATAAGATACACATTTTTCTTATAAGTATTAATTGAGGTAGCAGGATGCGCTGTGACTACGAACACGCCAAAAGAGGATTTTTTCCTTTGCAGAGCAGTCTCCAGCAATAAAATAATTTCATTATTACCAAGACATTTGAGGTAAGATCTCAAATACTTTACTTTTGCCGACCTTTTTCGAACTTCCCACGCACCTTTTCCCATGCCAGTTGAGAGACGCCCCCACCTCACACGCATCTTTGCTAGGCTAGAAATAGTAGCCGCCATATTGAATGCTATGTAATCAGGCTTGGCCATGGACCCTATTAACTATTTCTACCAATACATACCACCAGTATCTCATTGAGCTATTTTGAAAAAATAGCTCATATGTCAGCGGTTTGAGTGTTTGTATCTTTGTGGCCTTGTGACTTTGTGTGTCCGGATGTCTGTTGCAGGGGCCAATAAGGTTAAAGGTACTAAGAGTTGATGCTTAGGAACCACTGATATTTTGCCATCTAAACATGACATTGCTTGAGGTCAAACAAGGGCACTTTGAGACCGCCATCTCGATTCTTCACAATTTTTTCGTCTTTTTTTTTACGGATAAAGGTGTTTAGAAGCATAACATTGAAATATCTTCCTGATTTAAATGCTGAGTACAGTCATGCACCTGTTTAAGGGTTCACAATTTATTGTGGGTGCTGCTTCAAGACATTTCTGACCTAATTCGGCTATCGCGAACGGTACAACGCACGTATTTCATAATGCTGTCTCTGACACATCATTGCGTGGGAAGACTCACAAGACCTGAGAGGAACCTCAGAAATTTATACCTTGACCGCGCTTTGAAGTCGATTAATTGTAAAAACAGCAACATCATTTAAATATAATTAAAAAAAAAAAAAAATCGAACAATATTCTGTTTCCTTACTACGCCTGTTGCGAATTGCGTGTCATTTGCCAGGAAATTGAACATCGTTGGTGAAACATGATCCTGTGAACTACTTCGTTGCCTAGCACTGGACCGAAAGTCTACTCCAAAATTTCATTACACATCAAGCGGCAGACATTCGCACGTATTGCGTGCCTATTGCAAATTTGAATCAAGACAAGCGATCTTGATTACTTTATTTGCGCGACGCCCTAATAATATAATAGTAACTTGAACGTATGAAGACCTCTTTAGTTTTGTAACTAGTTCCTTAAGTAAAGGCTCTTTTCTTTTAAGAAGCAATAACTTCATTATCTTAAGAAACTATGAAGAAATCTGAAACCTTCGAGTCTTCCCTCTAGGCAACGATTGGTGAGTCGATAGTCATAGTACTTTAACAATTTGTTTATTTTGCGACAGATGTCGGAAGGAAAGACATAGAAAAGTGAATTTATAGTATGAGGATCGACTTCGTTGTGCGGAGCGGTTCGCGTTTTCATTAATGTACTGCAATACCCAATTTTGCACAAAACTGAATAGCCTTAATTTAGGATAAAAACAGAAGATTGTTGATACGGTTACATTGAGGCAATCAAAATAGCCCATGCACGTTAAACGTACATGAGCTATTGATAAACGTACAATGTCCAAGGTAGGAAGGAAAGACTGAAAGGGATTATCCTAAAACTTGGTCTGGGAGGGGTTGGCGGGCGGGGGGGGTCAATATATTTACTGCCGAAGGGGGTATAGTCTCCTTTACAGCCGTTTTTAGGGTAGTCACACAATGCTCGTATATATATTTATATATATTTTTGGGGGGCGCGGGGAAGTTTTGATACACCACACTTTTCTGACCCCTTCCCCCCCTCCCCAAGCCTGGGCATAATTTGGGATTATTTAGTTTAGTTACACCATAAGTTACAATTATTTCAGCCTGATTGGAATAAAAAAACAAAATTAGGAACAAGAAGATCTAATTTAGAAAGAAAATTAAGAACAGGAAAAGTTTTCTGGTTGAAACAGAAAAGGTGTTAAAAAGATACTATGCTACCGGGAAAACCATGAACACCTAACAAAATACGTCAGGAATGCTTGATATCTTCAAGCCAATGAAGTTTGAGGACTTCAAGGAACAAAACCACAAACAGAATAACCGTTGTTAGTCGGGCTTAATAGAAATCAAGAGAATCAAAAGAGTAAATTTTCCCCGAAAAATCCAAAGCCAATACACCTCTTTCCGCGCAAACAACTGTAAATACTCTACAATTTGGCGAGTAGATTTAAGACGCGTGATTAGACAAAAATAACATCCCTGACATATTTCACTCAGGTGTTCACGGTTTTCCCAGTCACACCGTAAAAAAAGTAATATAGTTCCTTTTTAATTTCCCAGGGTGGGGTATTTGTTAACCTAGACTGGACCTATGGTGGGTCACTTGAACAGCTTGTTAAGTCGAGGAGGCGGTAATTTGAAAACCAGTTTTGATGGCAGGTCCAGGGGCCAATCCTACTCATTTCCTAGCATTAAATATTTTTAACATACGGTTAAAAAAGAGACATTTCACAAGAACCAGTCATGAAATGCAAGTAGCTTTCATTTCTGAGAAGTCAAGTAGTGTCATCAGTTGGCGGGCATTTCCTTATAACCAGAAATGGCCGTTGGAAACAGATCATGACCAGCGCATGATGCATTATTGGTCGGGAGGGACCATTTACATTTTTACGGTTTGTTGTAATACTGCCATGATCTTTTTCTTTGGCTTTGTTTGCTACTTTACACTAAGGCCGTTTAAGAAAAACGATGCCACAACTCATGAATGCATATCGTAATAGAATGACGTTAAGTTCGACAGTCCAAAATGATCTTTCCCAGTCCCTTCAGTGAGAGAAACCACTGGCGCACATGCGCACGGAGAGCAATAAAAACTGCTCAATCCCAAAGAAAAGCAGAGTAGGCACAGAAATCTGTACTTAAAGGTTCTTACCTCTAGCTATGACTGTTATCTTACAAACGAAACATTCAATTTCAGGACAAATATATTACTGTCCACTAACAGTAGCTGCCACGGCCAAATTAAAGCAGCAGCCAGCAAGTCTTGTTTATGCTTCCGAAGCGATTATAAAAGATATGCTTCTTATCACTAGACTATTAACTACGTGGCCATTTTAGCCGGTAGATCTTGTGTGACTCAGCTCACCAGTGTCTTACGTTACATTGGCGGTCAACTCGACGCCAGTAAACAAACAGACATTATATATCTTGACAAGAGTAAAGCATTCGACAAAGTGGATCACACCAAGTTACTTGGAAGGTTGCACCAATACGGCATTACTAGCAAACTTCACGACTGGTTCCGTTCATACTTACAGGGACGTAAGCAAAAGGTTACAGTTCCTGGAGCCACTTCCCGAGAATTCCCGGTTACATTTTGGGTACCACAAGGGTCCGTACTAGGGCTGATATTGTTTCTGTTGTTTGTGGATGATCTACCAAACACTGTTAAGACATCGAAAGTTGCCTGTTACGCCGATGATACCAAGATTTTCAAGAGTATCGATTCCATCACAGGCTGTAATGCCTTTCAATCTGACCTTAAAGATCTTGTCAGTTGGTCCGCATCATCTGGGCTCATATTTAATCAGTCCAAGTGTAAATACCAGTGTATCACCCGCAAAAAAATCACCTGTACAGCCCACCTATATTATCAACGAAACGCCTTTGGAATCTTACGATACAGAGAAAGGCCATCGTGTGTGGGTGTCAATGTCAAGCAATCTTACTTCGTACAAACAAGTGACTGAACAGTGTGCGAAAGCCAACAAACTCCTAGGCTTTGTGCGCCGAGCTTCTAGGTACATCCAAAGCATCCAAACGCGTCGTACACTTTACCTTTCCCTCGTCTGGTGCCATCTCGGCTACGCAACCTAAGTATGGTCGCCACAGTCCATTAGCTTAGGTAAGCGTGTTGAAAACGTGCAGCTCTGTGCACCAAAACTAATTTTGAAGCTTCCCTTCCCTTGTGATGTAACCAATAAGACCCCCCTCCAAATAACAAATCTGTTACCTTTCTCACACTGGCATGAATTTTTGGTTACAGTCTTTTTCCATAAAAGTTGTTAATAACTTAGTTTTCATAGATAGTGAAGCTCTGCCTGCAACTAGACAATAAACAAGATCTACCAGGTCATCGAGCAGCAATGCTATTACTTATATCCCTAAGCGAAGTAGAACTGTTAATTGTCAATCTCATTTTTCATACGCGCGTGCTGCGTATGCAGAGATATAAAGATAGATAGATAGTTTATTAAAATAAATACATGGGCAGCTAGAGGCTGAACTGCGTATTTACAAATAAAACTAAGCTAAAAATAGAATAATTTACAATACATCAATATTAAAAATATTAAAAATTCATGCACATAATATATAAAAGCATTCAAACCCAATCATTTAATTGTACTTTAGGCACGATGACAAAATAAAAGTGTTCTTAAAACGGTCCGTCTTCCACTTTGGAAGTGCAAAGTAGCAGAGTGTCGGTGATTTCTTAGTAAATATGGAGCCTTATTGGCTTCAGTTAATAACTTGTTAAGTTTGTTATTGTTGCTACCGAGGGCAGCGTTGAAAACCTTGTCACATATGTCCTTGCAATATAAAATAATGGTTGGAACGTTCTGCCCGCTGAGTTACGCACAAGTCACATCACTCTAGCCTCATTTAAGCGTTCACTACTTCAATATTACAATAAGACCCTGGACCTGTACGACGCAGGGGCGGATCTAGGGGGAGGGTGCAGGGGGTGCGCACCCCCCCCCCCCCCCCGAGATGACCTACGGTTTTCTAATACAACTGGAATTCTGCCAAAAAAAAACTATGTGGTTTATTGGTGTTGAAGTAGAGCAAGAGACGAGTGCACCCCCTCCTAAAAAAATCCTGGATCCGCCCCTGCGACGTTGACGACATCAGAACCTGGAGAACAATCTGTCCCAAGGGCAACATAGCGAGGACTCTCCTGTGCCCGCCCACGTGCTGCTTCTAGCAATTTGAACTTCTGTTTTGTTTGCATGTGATTTTTCTTGTTTATATATCAGTCACTTTATTTATTAAGTTTTTCTTTTATTAACGAGGGATCTACTGTAATTGGTTAGGGTTAGCTAGGGTTTAGTGGTCTCCCTGCCTAATAATTTTTATGTATTCATGTATAAAGATTGTATTCTAGTTAGGCGAAGCTAAATATTAAATAAATAAGACGTCTTGAGACATCCCGTTGTGGAATTACGGTAAGTCATGACAATAGTTTATGCTATAGCCTGAGTATCCGGCGTTTCTGGGGGAAAAGGGGAAAGATGGAAGCGAAAAAGGGAGATAGCTGAAGGAAATAGCCTTCCTTTCTCTTCTCCCCCTCCCCCCTTCCCCATCTAAAATCTCCTCTCCCCTAGCACCTTAGGAAGGCCTCACACTCAGGTTATTTATGCTATGATCTAAATGAGACGCATACAAAACACTTGGACCACCCCTGTGGACTTAGGCCATGGACCCCTGCATGGACCCGGTCAATGGACTACCCCTGTGGGCCACCCCAAATTTTTGAAGACGAATTTTACCAGAGGTCTAAACGAATTTTAGTAACCCTAAATGGACCAAACTATGTCAATAACTTGTAAATATTTTTAGCATTATGGGCTCCTAATGACATATGATAAACCTGTTAAAGGTTTCCAGAATTCCATACCAATGTAACGGCTTTTGGTTTAGTCTAGTGAAGAAGTAACATTTTTATTCAAAGGGAATGGGAGGAGAGGTAGGGAGGAAGTAGTCTCTGAGCACAGCCTTTTTTGTGTCAGCGCGTTGTGTGACGACACAATGGCTGCGTAGAGGTAATGCATGATGATTGAGAACCCCGCCCAGACTTCCCTACACTTTAAAGTCTTTGGAATTTTTTTGGTCAGCAAACTTGTATATAGGTGTATAATATGAGGAGCCTAACAATAATATAAACTGACAACGGTTTTGTACTTATTAACATAGTTAATAAGTACAACGCTTCATATGTGAATAGTGTACTACTACAATACGAATTACACTGTATCTACATAGCTTCAATTAGTGATAAGAACCACACAAAGGTAATAATGTTATGTTATGTTACTTACATCATTTTGAGCATCCTTATTCTTAGGATCCTTTTCAATCACCTTCTGTAGATAGTTTGCTGCATTTGTAATGGATCCCATCACCAAGTGGCACTTAGCAGCCCTGTAATAACCCTAAATAAAAGTTTCCAAGCGGTGAGATGTAAGCAAGGGCTTAAGATTTAAAATATGCACACTTAAGTTGATACAGTGTATGTGGATATAAGTAAAATTTATACTTAGTTAAACACAAGACACAGCTGGCCAGCAGTCTTCCATTTCAGCACTAGCTCCTAAACATGGGTATGTGGTCCATTAGTTTTAGCACAGCCCACCTGATTTTTGCCCTGAAAATGCAGACTTACTTGGCATCTGTGCCAAAACATTTAGGCCAGCCAGGACCACCTTCCACCCACTTGAAACTGGCCAGGACACCAAAACAATATTCTTTGGAGTCTTCAATGATCGCCAAAGTTCAATGCACAAACACTTGTTTTTGCCTTCCCTTACTTCTTTGCTGATCTATAAATCATGCTTTTCTCTTTGATTAATTAACAAAACTACTGAATAGATACAAACCAAAAACCTGCTTTTGGCTATGTAGTGCAATAATAGGCTATTTGAAATTATTAGGTCTTCATGCCATAATTATATCCTCGAAGAATTCTGAACATTCTGAAATTAGTGACATTTTAGACGTTAAACGCATTGAGGCATAAGCAACATGAGTAATAAAAACCACTATTATTAATATTATTATTAAAATCTGAGAGAGTATTTACTATCATTATCATCATGGTTTGTGTTTGTGACAACTTTTCGGCTGATATCTCTTTCCATTGCTGTTTTTCAAATGGAACATGTTAGAATAAAAGCCAAAGGGGAACAATCTAGCTTCCACAGATCATGCGAATGTTACCGAAAATTTTGGTACCTCTTAGATTAATGGAACACTCAATCTAGGCGATATCTTGTATTTTCAAACAGATAGTTTAATACAGAAAAAAGTCATTTCTTGCCCTGATGCAGAACTCAGTGAAGCGACTAATACACTTCTGTCAGCACACAGCTCTACCTATGGGTGCTCTTCATCGAGATCCAATTTTTGACTCTCAAAATCCAGTTGCGGACCGTTTTTTTTCTCCCTTTGGGCGTCCGTTCAGGAGTCCCCACTATACAAAGAAACAAAGAAACAAAGAGGATATCCCACATAGAAGAACAAAGTGATTCTCTATTTTGCAGTCAAAACTACAAGTAATAAAAGTACAATCGATGATTTGTAGTACCAGGCAGTATTTCGCATTGGTCACGAGACAACACCATCAGAAAATTCATGGACAGTATATACAAATGTTCTTTTGTTTACTCTAAATTTGAATACCAAAAGTCATCAAGCAATTGAAAGAATTGGTATTTGTCCATAACTCTCAGTTTACAGGAGGTCACACTAGTTGTTGGTTTATATGATGCTCTCGTTTTGCCTTCATTTGTGTCAAGCACTTTCTTTCTTAATGGTATGTGTGTATTTATTAAAAACTACTCTTGCATTTGTTTAGTACCTGCTTTAAGACTACTGTAAATATGCACAGAGGCTAAAAACTTTTAAGAGTGCCTTTCTCATGTTAGGGGTGCCTTTCAGAAAGTAAAACCTTTGTCATGTAAATGAAGCAGGCCATGCACCACGCTATCAGCCTGCGTGCGTAAACTTATGAGTGCCAGACCCAAAATGAATGTCATCAAAATTGCCAGAAAATTTATGAGAGTGTTACCAAGCCTTGATATTTGGGATGATTTTCTTGGGGTAAGATATACAGTTAAAACTTAACAACCTTGAAAATTGGCCAATATCAATAGGAAATGAACCACTTCCGAATTAATTACGGACAAGGGTGAGGATGATGTTGAGGGTCAGGGTCGGGGTGAGAGTGAGTGTAAAAGTTACAGTGAGTGTAAGGGTGAGATTGAGTGTAAAGGTGAGAGTGATTCTAAGGGTGATACCGAGTGTAAAGTGGAGAACAAGTATATATGATCAAAAAATTATAGCATTATGGACCCTTGTCCAAGTAATAAGTATTAAGTATTAAGTATTAAGTATTATATAATTATGAAACAACAAGCATGTCAAGCAGTATACTGAAATCCCTCAATCTCTCAACCTGAAACAAGCCATTACCATGGTAACAAGAACTACAAAGTCCAGTCAAACACTTATAACAATCTTCCTAAATGCAGGGGTTTTAGAGTAACCGATGGTATCAACAAGGGGCCGTTGGTCCCCTTTTCTGGGGGGGCGGGGGGAGGTCAAAGCGCGTTCCACCCCAGAAAATTTTGACATTTCAAAGCCCTAAAAATGCGATTTTCAGCGTTCTGGGGACTAAATTTGAGAACAAAAGAGCGTGTTTTTCATTCAAGAAATGTAGCTTTCAATTTACCAGTCACACAATCAATTCCCACGAACAATGAACAAATGATGAAAACTAAATTACGTACTTTTGCACATTTACACAAATTCTGTGTAAACCTGTAAGAAACTGAAATATAGCGTTCACATGACTAAAGCATAACATAAAACCAGTGGGCCTTTCGAAAAACAAAGCGTAATTACGTTTTCATTCAGATTTTATGATATATTTTTTGTTTTTTTTGTTTGTTGTTTCTTCTTTCTGTAAAAAAGAGCCGACCTCTATGAGCAAATAAGCCGACGTGTTTTGTCGGCCATCGGTGCTTATTGAAACCCCTGCTAGATGCATTACGCATACTGATGTTCTCCCATGTCCACTAGTTAGCAATCATAACACACCATGTGACATGTCACAGTCGATGCGCGTCTCATCCGTATCACTCCAAGATACAAGGTTATTAGGTACAAAAAACAGTTCTCTGAGGCTGGTTTCAGGGAAAATTTTACTCAACTTCCATTTGAGGTCGTTAATGCTTTAGAGGGACATGAGCCCTTAAAGTGTGTGCGGGTGACAACACCACCTGCGCCCTGGTTGAATGATCCGAACATTTGAATGCTGCAGAGGACATGCAAGTGTTATCATAGGAAAGCGCACACACCCCCTCATGCACCATCAAAACCATCAAATCTTAGGTTTTTATCTTGCATTTTGTGACCATATATGTGACACTTCACGCAACTTGGGGGCTTATCTAAATTTAAAAAGTGATGGCCACGGTGAAAATTTCACGCAGTGAAAAAGTTAATAATCGCCGTGAAAATATTTCAAAATGTGAAAATATTTCAGTTACACCATGGAATTTAATAGACCTTTTTACCGATACGATGGCATATTGAATTAATTCGATTCAAGGAGTATTATAGGATGCCCAGGGGGCATGAGCACATTTTGTTTGTATTTTCGAGCGCTTTTCGGGACATTTTTTCTTAACGTTTTCTTAGAATAAGATTGTAATGGGAAACAAGATCCTTGTGCCATGTTTTGATGTGTATAATGATCGCCCTTTTCCCAAGAATTACACGGTGGAAGACCATATTTCTAAAACTACACTAGAAAAAGGCGATCATTATTACATCCAAACACGGCACAAGGATCTTTTTTCCCATTACAATCTTATTGAGCACATTTTGTTTGTATTTTCGAGCGCTTTTCGGGACATTTTTTCTTAAAGTTTTCTTAGAATAAGATTGTAATGGGAAACAAGATCCTTGTGCCGTGTTTTGATGTGTATAATGATCGCCCTTTTCCCGAGAATTACACGGTGAAAGACCATATTTCTAAAACTACACTAGAAAAAGGCGATCATTATTACATCCAAACACGGCACAAGGATCTTTTTTCCCATTACAATCTTACTCTAAGAAAACTTTAAGAAAAAATGTCCCGTAAAGGGCTCAAAAATACAAGCGAAATGCGCTCATGCCCCCTGGGCATCCTTTAATACTCCTTAAATCGAATTAACTCAATATGGCCGCCATATCGGTAAAAAGGTCTATTCATGCTGTGAAGATATTTCACCCCATGAAAAAGTTACTGTCTCTATGGAGAAAATCCGCTCATACAGAGTAAGCATTTTACTTTCCCATAATTTATTATTTTAAATTTATTACTCTATAATTATAACTACAATGCAAATTTCAGTGATTTAGTGTATAAAAGTCAGTGTTGAAAGCTGCATGTTATCTAATTCCTGCCTTTTTCTTCTGAACACGCAAATACAGGGGTTTTTTTTGTGTTGTAAAACAGTGTTTCTGCCACAATATAATGAAATGTAACATTGTTTTCAAAAGTGTATTGTTTAGATGTCATGGAAGCCTTATTTGCCCAGATGAATGTAACATGTTCTTTTTGATTTTCAGCAAAACAAATAGTCTGCAAGAGCATCCAGTTTCTTTTGCTCTAGTTCGCAGGCTACAAAGCAAATGAAATTACTTTAAAAGTGAGTCACTGAAGATAATAAACAACTGCATGATTCCATCTCTGTATTCTCTAAATTTAAAACCAAAATATCATTTAAAATTCAGAATTTGGGGGCTTTTATCTCTTCAACAAAGTTTTATATGCCAATGCTAGCCTCCCTGGTGACAAATATGTATGCAATACACGTCCGACACAGATGACAACACCCCCGTTTTAGGAATGCCAGTAATAGTCTTACTGCAAAGAATTTGCTAGGTTTCTTGAGTGAAAACCTTGCGATATGTGGTAAATAACTAAGTGTCTTTGACCTTGGGAAAATTTGCATGTTGCTGGGAAAAAAAGGGATGAGAGTCACTGACTGTTGCAGTCATGAAACATGCTGTACATTCTGATTGCGTAAATTTTTTAATGGCCAGAGTGAACACATAAAAATATGAACCAGAAAATCACCGATTATGCAACTACATGTACGAGTTGATTGTAATTTGTGGCTTTACAGGCCTGAATGTGGAATAGTCTGAATGCTTTTTTTTTTTTTCATAAGCCATTAAAAACAGCTTGAATATTCTCAGAGAAAGATAATTATGTGCATATCAACTTCCACAAATTTCGCTTGACGTGACCAGCCACTTTTTTCTACTGAGTTGGAAAGGCAGAGGGAGGGGAGAGAAAAAACAAAAAAGACACAGGTCCACTCTTAATTTCATGGGGGGATAGTTTACACCAGTTAAAAAAGCACAACGTGATGGTCTTCACTTATCTTGCTCAACATGATTAGTTTCACGCCAAGAGTGAAAATTTCTCACATGGAGTGAACAGGCATGAACACTCAATTCACGCACCGTGGCCATGAAAAAAATTCATGGTTTTTAGTGAAATCCATTAGCCCCCCATATGTTAATGATTCTAAATTTTTTTTATTTTTTTATCTGGACCTTTTTACAGCTTTGTAAGGCATGTAGCACTGAAAAGTATAGGCTCTACATAAATATTAATTTTTTATTATTTCATTATTTATTTATTCATTTATTTATGACGCAGTACAAAATGGACTATTTATCGCAAGGCTGTGACAACTTCAGCCTTACGATCAGTACCAAAAAGGCTGAAGCCACATATCAGCCTGCACCAGGAAAGCCTTACCAGGAACCACACATTATGGTTAAGGGGCGTAGAACACGTTGAAGAGTGGTGTGCGTCAATGCCGATGTCAACAACAGGATTGCTAAGGCCAGTGTCGCCTTTGGAAGACTGTGTGAGAATGTCTGGGAGTGAAGAGGTATCAGCCTCTCCACTAAGCTGAAGGTCTACCATGCAGTAATACTTGCCACTCTCTGCTACTCATGCTAGGCCTGGACTGTACTATCTACAGCAGACATGCCAAGCACCTCAATCATTTCCACCTAAGGTGCCTCTGTGCCTCTACATCAGATGGCAAGACAAAATTCCAGACTCGGAGTTCATAGAAAGGGCCAGAATTCCCAGTATTCATACCCTCCCAATAAAGAAACCCCACGTTAGATGGCAGTGCCATGTCACCAGAATGCCGGACAGCCGTCTGCCAAAGCAGCTACTATGCAGGGCATTTGGTTGGTGGGTTGAAGTGCTCAGTTGGGGGACAGAAAAAATGTTTCAAAGACTGCCTCAAAGAGGCCCTCAAAGACTTGGACATCAACCCCAGTAGTTGGGAGTCACTTGCCCAGGATAGTCCAGCTTGGCACAACAAAGTCACCACTGGGGCCAATGCAGCCAAATACCAACAGACCACTGAACCACAGAGGAAACGTGCCACACGCAAAGGCAGAGCAACCTCCACCTCCACTGCAGCACCCACACACCACACACTCATGTCCTATGTGTGGTCTCACTAGCCATCTAAGGACCCTAAGGACCCACAGCCACTACTCTGAATTGTGAAGTCATAGTCATCTTTATCCCTCAAAGGACAAACAACAAGCGTGAGGGTAAGGGAAGCATATCGGTAGAGTTTAGGGTGAGGGTAATTTTATTACCACACCAAAGTTTGTCTGGAGATAACACTATTTTCATAGCACATTTCCTTCACAAACAAATATTATTTGCACAAGAGTGAAGTATTATCAAGACTAGCACACAGACTGCTGAGTTAATTTTCAAGTCATGCTTTCTACACCTGCCATATCAATTCCTCAAAGCTGAGTTAAAGGGAAGCTGATGTGAGCTCTTAGCAACAAAACAAAGAAAAACCGAAATTTGAATTGAGCATAATTTAACAGAACAAAAACTAATGACTTATGTATCAGGAGATACCAATGCATATGATGACATCACATTCAAAGTGACCTGTATGCGCAGCTCTTTAGTGGGATTTTTACATATGTTCGTCTACTGTTTTCCAATATCACATGATTTTTCTTGCTTAATATGCCAAAGCTGGTCCTCAAAAAACTACAAAACGTTTATTTGTTATTTTTTTATGATGTGACCTCGATTGTGACTTGACTGTCTGTTGGTTCAGAATATGCACCTAACTAACCTTCACAAAATTGTCATCCAGTTTAATGGCAGCACGTGCATCTTCCAAAGCTTTATCATAATTTACCAGCATCAAGAAAGCTGCTGAGCGATTTCCATAATATGTAGCTACTGAAGGGGCCAACTCTAAAATAAAAATGGAAATAAACTAATTTAAGTTATGACTTTTTCTAATTCATTTCAAATCCACACAACACATTCTTATGTACATGAATATATTCTGTAGCTGGGAATTTCCCAGAGGTATGCACAGTTTTCCAAATTCACCTGACAAAGGGCAAAGGGGTATTGGGGTCCAGCTCAACAGTATTGTAACTGGGATGCCTTACTTACCCACCTCCTTTTCTTCCCAAGGGGTTTGAAAATGGTATAATTTTGGGCAATTTTTGACTCGCGGCTATGTCGTAAACACAGCATTTCAGTTCCTTGAAAAAGAACATCCTTCGGGAAAATTTGATTGTGATTTTTGCAAATGTTCCACCAAAGGGTTTTTTCTGACTGAATGTGAAGAGTTTTTTTAATATCTACAGACTGCCACCTATCAATGTAATCAAGTGTAGCTTTAAATCCCCACCCAGGGGCCTGTACTTTTCATGATGAATTTCACAGACTTGATTTAACCTATTTCCTTTAAGACGCAACATGAAGTACCTACACTGTACGTTTTGTCTAGATAAAGAGCAAGTCACTGCAAACACATTTCCACTTTAAATTTTAACTGAACACTGTTAAAACACTTTCCTTAATCTTCAAAAATGAGTGTGACTATAAACACCTATCATTAAACTTGTCTCAGCTCCTAATATATTTGTTCCACCCATATGTAAATGACTTTCCGCTTCCATTAAATGTGTGATTCCACAAAATATCCATACTACCCCCATGGATGGTCAGTGGAATATCCAAAGGAAAGGGGAGTAAAAGGCCAAAATTTCCGAAATGTAGAATAATTTTTCCAGAGGGTCATGAAAAACTTACAATATTTGAACATGTACATGTACAAATTATGTTGTTTTCACCAACAAAAATTAACAAGTGGAGGAAACAATGATTTAAAGATGTTTTCATTTAATGGAACTCTCATTGTTTGTCATCTATTGATGACCAAGTACAGTGGAAACCAATCAGGGAGAAAAGCACCTTCTATGCTACTCACGAAAATCAAGGCTTGATGAAGAGCTAGAAATAATGTTGTTCATAAAACAGAATTTCTGACATTTCAAATATTTTGTGCTGTAAAATCTTGGAACAGACTTTTGGTTATGTGCTAGATAAAAAAATAATTCACCAGGATTAAGTTTCACCAATGAAGCCAACAATGCCAGGTGACATGCAATAAATTGGAGTATTTTTTAAAGTTTCATTATATAACAAATTCCTATGAGTCTTCTCAACATTCTAAAGTTTTGTCTATTAAGCTGCACTTTAAGTCTATTCTCTGAATTTAACAAATATCTGTTGGATTTAAGAAATTAATGGACATAAAAAAATTCTTTGAAATCTGTTTGAAAGGATGCTGCAAATGTTTGAATGGCTGTTACTAGCATGCAAACAGATAACAAAACCGTTGAAGGAGATGATTGCATTTTGAGTTGTCATAAGCCACAAGAGATTGTTTTACAGCTAAACTGCATCCTTGATTTCTTTAGCCTAAAATCCCAGAAAAGAGGTAAAGCTTACACACAAACGTTTATGGTGAAATACACAGACAGTGAGCTGTATTATTCATTCTATTCATTCCAAAAAATGGACATCTTTGTATGCTGATTGGCTCTAAAGTATATTCTGTTGTTACTTACTCACTTTCAGAAAACTAACACGATGGCAATAGTGACTACTCGTGCAAGCGCAGATGTCACAAAAATGTAACTATAAACTAAAAATGTGTAAAAGTATTGACACTCTATATGTATGGGTATTTCTGATAAAATCAACAGTCTCATGGGATGAAAGGAAAATCAATATTAAAGACAATCATTGTTAAAGCAACAATTGCATTGCCATTTCCATCAAGTTTGACAACGTTAGTTGTGCAATGATGGCAATTGGCAAAGAAAACTGCCAAAACGTGTGCTGCACGTTCAGTTTTAGGTGCATTTCCAGCTGTTTTAGACAATCTAAACGTCAATTTTTTGCGGGTGACCATGCCCCAGACCACCTAATATGGTCATGTTTTACAGTTCAGTGCACTGAAAAGAAGGAGTACAAAAAGATTTTGACCCAAAAAACACACTTACAGTGGCATTCAGTGTCAGAACGAACCTCTAATCTAGTTCTTTACTCCTCCACTAATTAAGATGTGTTTTGTCCTAAATGAGCGATTTCCAATAAATGAAGGATGAAATAGATACAGCTATGAAAAATAAACAAAGACTTAACTAAATCTACACGTGTTAGCGACAACTGAAAATACGCCTGCGGTCACAGGCTATACGCGCGTATAAATACATGAGAATTCAAGGGCCTCACTTCTAGAGAAAGTACATCATTGTCAGAAAGTGATTTACATGGCAAGCCCTAGGATTTCACGGTAACAAAACTTTCTGGTACCATGTTGTTACTGTGGTCTTAAAATAACAGAAACAAAAAATAGTTTTCCAGTGCCATCTTCAGCCTTAGAGATCCATTTACAGAAATTCTTTACTTTTTCACACAGTTACTTAACTAGTATGTCAAATCTTTACTTACAACTCATGTGCAAAACTGAAATGTTTAGCATCTATCAGTTTCATCTTGAATCATTACCAAATAGTATTATACTTTAATGGTTTATGGCGTCCAGGGCCAAGGAAAAAAATATGACTTTGCAAAATTAAAAACATTTACGGGATGGCTTCCCATGAGTTTTCAGGGAACCAAAACAAAATGTTACTGATCGTTTCCCATGATATCTGTGCACAGAACCAAAAACTTGTTTTCCATGGGAAATGAAACCCTCAGGCTTGCATGACACGTAATTTCAATCATAATCGCCGAAAAAAATAAACAACCTCATCACAAGATATAATACAATAAAAGTTTACAGCACAAGACCATCACAGTTTTTTTAAGTAAGATAAAATAAGACGAAAAACCCGGGGGGTGGGGGGGGGTACTTCCAGAAAAATTGGGTGGGGGTGTGCGGCACACTTCCTGAAACCATTACCCTATTTCAAACCAAAATCTGTGATTTTCCCTACCTTATTTCAGACCTGAAACCCTGGAGCCCAGTGTGTGACTAGAGCGCGTGACAAGCTGTTACGGCATGTAAACGGTTGGCGTAAACATTAAAGGGAAATGGTCTTATCACCAAATGATGAAGAAGTAGCTTCTTCTAAAAAACATACGCAATTCAAGACTAGAGTGCACAAACCATAATACCCTATTTCAGACCAAAATGGTCCAAACTGATACCCTACTTCAGATCAAAACGGCTAAAAAAACCATACCCTTTGGCGCCACACATACCTATATAGCCTATATAAGAGAGTAACCCCCCGGGGGGAAAACGCATCGCAGATTACGAGTCTCGCTGCTTACGCAAGCGAGACTAACTACCAGTCCATCCTTTCGTATATAACCTCACCGTACTGATCAAAAAGCAAAGTGTAAGAGGGGGATGTGAAAAAAAAGTTCTTGGCCACTCCTCTGGAAGTAAGATGAAAATCTCTTGTTAGGTCCAATGCTGCCGCGAGCAATACTACGATTTTGGTACGCACAATAAGCTTTCTAAAAAACTTGCCATACAGTACTCTAGCTGCACACTGGTCCCTTTATTCGTACAACTCGGATCATGTAATGTGTACTATGTTCTCGCTGTGATTGAATCTAGATGCTTTCACAGAAGAATCCTACCTATTGCTTCTGAGTAGAGCTTTACAGCCGCTTCATAGTGCTTCTGAGCGTACTCCTTATTACCTTCCGCTTTCTTTGCCTCAGCCATCGTCAGACTTATGAAACAGAAAGATGTAAGTCAGTTTTAAAAACAAATAAAAACTTTAACGCCACTCATTCACGATTCTACCTGTCTTGTTCAGGCCCCCCCTCTTGTACATCCATGTTAACCTCAAGTTCTTCTTTCGGTGTTAAATTTTCTGCCTCCTTAGCAAATTGTTCTCCGTCCGCCATGTTTCGTTCAGGTAATGTTGCCCCTCATACCCAGGCTAGTTCAAGGCTTCTATCCGTGTTACCAGAGGAGGCTTGGAACTGAAGCTTAGTCGAGCTTAGGGGCAAGTACTTCATGGTAGTTTCCATATAGACTCCCTGATATTTATAATACCAGCATAACAGGTATACCCCTATAAATCCTGTGCACCCATGTTTACCCTAGTAGAACTGTATATGCAGTATACCGCTATATATCTTGTGTACCCATGTTTACTCTAGTCATACTGTATGCCTTGTATACCCCTATATTATATATATCCTGGGTACCCATGTTTTGTATATATATATCCTTTCCATTGTATAGAAAAAGTCAGCTATCTTTTTATGCCCGTATGATCAGTCTTTGAGTGGTACAAGGACAACGTTTTTGTGACGTGTTAATGACTCAATTATCTTTTGTAGACGAACGGCTTGTTCGACAAGGGCTTCAAAAGCTCATTTTTTGTCACCTTACCCCGACTTACTTTTTTTGGTTTTTTCGTCTAATTAATTTTATTCATTGTCGCAAAAATTAAAGATCTAAAGCGGAGGTATTGCATTTTGAACAACCAAATTAGGAATTTTGTGAACGGATGTCAGCATGCACCAGCTAGAATCCCCCTGGCATTGGGTTTGGTTGTCCAACGGCTTTCCGGAGGCCCTCAAGTCGCACCTTTCCGCCTGCTCGGTCCTAAATTTCAGTACACCACCATGTTCCAATGGAAAATGTAATTTTTGCGATGAATCACAGTAAAACATTGGGAAGACGGCTGAGGGTCTGAAATAGTGGGCCATAATTTGATTTCGCTCCAATCCGTTTTACCAATTTCGTAATTTCCCTGCATAGTCGGTTTACAGATACGACAGCTCGACTGCGCACGCTTATTCTAAAACGACTTAGTTTATTTTTGAACGCACACTTTGCAACGGAGAGTGTTGCTAACAATCCCAGTTCGAGTTATCGCGGTCGATTGTCATGTTAAAACTGATAGTTATCGATCAGTTTTTCAGCACTTCAGTGTATGGTACAGTGTAAATTTATCAGAAATACTAACATGATTAGGCATTTTTTATATAAGAAAACGTGATCTGTTCGATTCACCAATGAAACCACAATTTGTTTTAAACTAGCGTTTTTCCCGGTAACATGAGGGCATCCGAGTGGAGTTAAAAGAACCTGAGAAATCAAGTTATCTGGGTAAATTTCGGGCGTAAATTTCAGTGACTCTTTCTTATCAAGGGCAAGGAAATTCAGAAACTTAACTCCGGTAAAAATGACTGGAAAGTGGGGTGAAATATAGCTAGGGGTCAATGTTTTTATAAAACTTTTACAAGTGTGATTTACAAGTGTAGCTATTGTTTTCACACTCTTCTCTTCGAGTTATCCGAGTTCGAGCCTTAATTATAGCACAATGCAGGGGCACCCAACGTCAATTTTCGGATAATATCTGTTCGGAAGAAGATTTGAGATCTAGAATTTTCGGAACATTTGTTGTAAAATTTCTTGCTTCCCCGCTTCTCCTAGGATTTTCGGACATCTAAAAAATAGTATAATTGCCCATTTTAAGGGATTTTTACCCTGAAAAGGTCACCTAGAATTTTCGGGAGCCTTTTTTCTGGCTGAAATTTTCGAAAAGGTAAGTTTTGATCCCTATAATTTTCGGTTCACTAGACTTTCAGCTAGGAAATCCGAACAGATGAAAAATTTTTAAGGAATAAAAATATGCCTATATCTAACGTTTAAATACTAAATTACGTTTAACAATGCTATGTTTAAATGGTTTTGAACTATATTCTCGTTGGGTGCCCCTGACAATGGCATCTATAACAAACCAAATACACAGTGGATGCTACATTTTAACTTATGGACCTCCTTATGATATCGTTACTAAGAGGAATTGATAAAGGAACATGGGGAAGTGGGCGTTTTGCTTGATCTTGATTTAATCAGTCCAGAAAGCAATCAAAATAATTATCTTCCTTTACAGTCAAGGCAGGTCAAGCTACACCCTACAAGATTCTTTTCATGTATTGGTTAGTCGTTCCATAAAAATTCAAATCGGTATTCCTGCATGCGTAATAAGCAGTGACTATTTTACGAGATTTTCTCTGTATTTGGTCAGATAAAAAATCTTTGAATGGATAAAAATGCATCGAAAACATCTACACCAAATTCAGGGAAACTGAGGTGGTAGAAATTTCAGTAACTGCCTCCTGAGTGAATTCACTGCTCATTATGCATGAAAGAATGTACAGATGAATCTGAAATCTAAAACCACCAACAGATTCAACTCTTGTATAATAAATTCATTACAGTGTGACTACTCGATCAACGAATTCTGATTTTTTTTCTTGACAAAAAGACCAATAAAATTCAGAATTTTGAGGGTTGTTTCCAGAGAGGTCAGGTGAGTTAAATCTCTTAAAAATGAATTGGTCCGTTTGCAAAAAAAAGAACAAAACCTTGAGATTCCTTCTATTTTTTTAGAAGTCGATTTCATTGGACAAAATCCTTCCAAGTATCCCGGTTCGAGCAGTCTCGCTGTCGTGGGGGAAACGCTTGGAAACGCTTGATCTGCTTTGACTATGAAATAATGACTCAGTAATCATAAGATGTGACTGATGTCTGTATACTGATTTTTGCCTGTGATTCTCCTTTTATAAAAGAAATACATTTTTACGAATTATTACTATCGAGACGAGAGGCCGATTTCATAAAAAAAAAAAACTGATCGTTCTTTTAATGCTCTTGACATTGTCCATCTCAGCAAAATGACAAAACTTCTTACTTCTGAGGACAACATTGACACCGACGACCCAACGATCAACAGCCATAGTGAGACGCTTAAACGGCATTTTCGGTGTAAGTTGGACGTCGACCTATCTCAGGTTAGACTACCCCTGACACGGAAGGCATGTTATTACTCTGTTCATTCTTTTGAACAGGTATTACTCCGTCCAGTTAATAGTCTCGTGGACTCGGCAGATCGACTTTAAGTACTGAAGACCTGGATACGTACACTCTTCGACAACTATTTGTAGATGCAGTTTTAGCCGACGACTGCAGCATCTCAAACTTCGTCTATGGTTCCCAGGCAGATGTTGAAAGGAAAGGCCACGAGTTTAGCGTAAGAGGTTTTTTTGATCACGAATTGGCGATTTTGTATATTGTAATAGAGTCAACCGTTCTAGGGTGTGCATGAGTAAACAGGATAAACATGGTATACAGAATACTAGAGTTTACATCAGCTGTTACATGGGTAAACAGAATATTGCATAGTATAACAGGGTATTCAATAGTACTAGATACACATGGGTAAACAGGAGATTTAACAATTATTCCACGAGTGCGCGTATGCGATGAGATGGTTGTAGCCAACCAGGCGCGTAGCGACGAGTTGGCGATAATAATCTAATATCCAACAAGCGCGAGTAGAATAATTATTTTACTAGAAACCCCCACAAAATATCGAGAATTCGTCTTGACTTTATTTGTAAGAACAACAGATAAGGTCTTGGGAATATCTTGCCATGCCGGGACAGCATATGCAAGTATAAATGATCTCACAGAGCACTTATAAATATTGATAATATTGCTGCCAGCTACACCAGCTCTTTTAAGCACCGTTAAGGAATCATTTGGCGGCTTTACCATAAATGTAATCAATGTGGTAGTTCCATGTAAGATCAAGCCTAATTTTTTACACCAAGTTTTTTAAATGTCGAAACACGCTGCTCTAACTGATGGTTTCCAAAGCAAATAGGCTGTATGGTATTATTGGGATATTTCATGAAATTTATAACCATTTCTTTATGATTTAACTGTGTCTGTCTCTAACAAGCAAAATTCAAATCGCTAATGAAAACCGTAGTACGTATCTAGTATTGAGTCTATTTATCTAAATTGAGAACCGGGGCACGCCCATCTTAGTTCCTTGGGTATGTCACCATGGGTGTGTTTCCACTCAGACAAGGTATTACCTATACACACAGCTTGGGTTCTATTGGTCAGAAACGACTGACTTAATCCAATCAGATAGCACAGGTTCCACAGCAAGAAGTGGAGTTCGTCTATAAGTATATGTTAATCTAACATATCAAACCCCTCTGAGAAGTCTGAAAAGAAGATCTGTACACAAGAATTTCCGAATAGGTAAGTAAGAATAGAATAAACGGGTAGAGACTTTTGAAAATAATTTAAATATATATATATAATTGGTGGAGCAATACAATAGCTGAAAACTTGTATAAAGAGGTAATATAAAAATAAATGTAGAAGATTAAATTCAACTCGTCGGTCACTGGTCTTATCTAGCCCTTGATGAAGACTAGTTTGGTCTAATCGAAATATTGGGCAAATAAATTAATTTGTAATCCTTAGCTGGCCTTGACTTCAATTTTCAGTGTTGTTTTGTAGGGCTAATCCTGATCTACAACAACATCCAGCTTTCCCTCGCTGCAGTTTGTCTAGTTTTCCTGACAAGAATTGTACGCTAATATACAGAATGACGTTGGTAAACATGGGTAAACAGGATAAACAAGGGTATACAAGGTACACTTTATGACTAGGGTAAACATGGGTACGCAGGATATATAGGGGTATACAGGGTATGCAGTATTACTAGGGTAAACGTGTACACAAGATATTTAACAATTATTCCTAGCCCGAATGGGCTCTGAGTCAAAAGCCCGTGAGGGCGAAGGCCGAATGGGCTATTGACTTAGAGGCCATGAGGGCGTTGTTAGTTGATAGAGAAGAACTGTGTAAGACGTAGTTCCTATGTTACCCTGTGTTACTGTGTTACCCTGTGTTACCATGTGTTACCCTGTGTTCCCCGGTAAGTACTACATGCTAGCACACCATATAGTCGTGCAACATAAATTAAACGAACAGTGTGTACAACGTCTTGTAAGTAGTACGCGTTTCTCAAAACTCCTCCGTTCTGTACTTTCTACTCCTCGCTTGTCCTTTGTGTCCTTTTATGTCCTTTTATGTACTTATTCGTCCTCTTCCGTCATAACTAGTCCTTTTCTGTCCTTACTAGTACTTTTAGGTCCATATTAGTCTTTTTATGTCCTTACTAGTCTTTTAGTATCCCTACTAGTCCTTTTCCGTCCTTTTATGTCCTCATTAGTTCATGTCTGTCCTTATTAGTCCTTTT
>CALNXI010001360.1:0-92282 GCA_942486025.1 Porites evermanni | reverse complement strand
AAGTACTAGTAAGGACATAAAAGGACTACGAAGGATGGAAAAGGACTAGTAAGGACATAACAGTACTAGTAAGGACAGAAAAGGACAAGTAAGGACATAAAAGGACTAATAAGGACATCAAAGGACTAGTAAGGACAGAAAAAGACAAGTAAGGACAGAAAAGGACAAGTAAGGACATAAAAGGACTACGAAGGATAAAAAAGGCCTGGTTAGGACATAAAAAGGACTAGAAAGGACGAAAAAGGACTGGTTAGGACATAAAAGGACTAGGAAGAACAGAAAAGGACAAGTAAGGACAGACAAGGACTAGTAAGGACGGCAAAGAATTGTTGAGGATATTAAGGACTAGTAAGGACAGACAATGACTAATAAAATAAGGACACAAAAGGACTAGTAAGGACGGAAAAGGACAAGTTAGGATAATACAGGACTAGTAAGGACATTAAGGGACTACTGAGAACAGAAAAGGACTGGTAAGGACACAAAAGGACAAGTTAGGATAATACAGGACTAGTAAGGTCATTAAAGGACTTGTAGGGACGGAAAAGGACTGGTTAGGATACTAAAGGACTAATAAGTACAGAAACGAAATAGTTTTGAGAAGTGCGTATTACTTACAAGACGTTGTGCACTGCGTTCATTTAATTTATGTTGCACGACTATATGGTGTGCTAAAATGTAGTTCATGCCGTGTTCCCCTGCATTGTTATTCTGTGTTACTCTGTGTTACTTTGTGTCACCCTGTGTTCCTCTGTGTTATCCTATGTTACCCTATGTTACTTTGTGTTGCCCTGTACGTGTGTTCCCCTGTGTTCCTCTGTGTTACCCTGCGTTACCCTGTGTTGTCTTGTGTTCCCCTGTGTTACCTTGTGTTACTCTGTGTTACTCTGCGTTCCCTTGTGTTTTTCCTGTGTTACCCTGTACGTGTTACACTGTGTTACCTTGTGTTACCCTGTGTTCTCCTGTGTTTCTCTGTGTAACCTTGTGTTACACTGTGTTACCCTGTGTTCCCCTGTGTTACTCTGTGTTACCTTGTGTTACCCTGTGTTCCCTGTGTTACACTGTGTTACCCTGTGTCACCCTCTGTTACTCTATGTGCCCCAGTGTTACCCTGTGCACCCCTGTGTTACCTTGTGTTCCCCTGTGTTGCCTGTGTCTCGCTGTGTCCTCTGCAAAAATAGCAGACCCCAACTGACCGGCAGTGATACAACACAGTATTTCATGGCAAATTATTTTATTCACCTCAAAGAGTATATCATTGTGACAAGAAATAATAATAAAGTAATGGCTAATGGTTACATCATCACTTAACGAGTAGTCTACCAAATTGTCTCTGTAACTTAGATCTTGGTTCGTAGGTAGGTCCTTTTTCAGATGATACAAATAACATATTTTGTTGTAATCTTCGCTTGAACAAATTGTTCATTTCCAATAAGGCATCAGGATAATCGTAGATATTGCGTAATAACGGCAGTTCTGCTGATCAACGTGGGCTCATAATCTGCTTCTCCGTCATTTCCTCACACCATACTTTTTGAAATGCAATCCGTGGTAGCTGTATTTTGTTAGAAAACTGACCACCATAAGAGAATTATCATCAGCCATAGTTGTCTTTGGATAAACACGCCGCGGGTTGATAATGCAAAAATGTTCAACTTAAGACCTAGTATTGTGTAAAAAAAATGCAATTAAGAGTTAGCCGTTTAGCTTTTGTCTTTTTTAAAAAATAAGGCGATTAAGACATTGAGTTCCCACTTCGAAAAAAGTCAAGGAATGTTGTTTCTTAATCATCCAAAACATGTTGTATTTCTTTGCGAAATTGTAATTCTCTGTCTATCGACAAAAATATGAAATACCTGTCGCAAAAACTACAAGACGATTCAGAAAAAGAGGGCTCTTTTAACCCTGATTGGATAGTGAACAATCTATTATGTTTTCAACATACAAACGCGCTCTCCGTTCAATCAGGATTTCATTCTTAAAAGTTCAGTTTGCTCGGAAAAAAGTCTTAACTCTCACCAATTTTCTTCGAAACACTGTCCAGCGTCAAAGGATAGCCAGTTTTATTGGACATGTATTCTAACTGACTTTTGCGGCTTTGGTTGACAAACTCATCCAACAAGAAAAGCTGAAACACTGCGACCGTTGTGCTATTCAACACTCAAGTCAAAACCAACATTCTTACCTCATGATGGATAATGATGACGCATGGATATATTACCACGATGAAGTGGTGGAACAAATTGACCTGAATTCTATGCTGAACGCTACCGAAAGTATATGCAGTGCTGTCGGCTTCAAACTAGATAAATCATGGGAAGCGTACGGCGAAATATTGTCGTGGACCAGTATTTACCTCGCTTCTCTGGAACTTGATGTTGTCCAGCAGGGTGATGCTCTTGAAAGCCGTATTTTTTACGCTCTATACTACCGACCAAATGGGCTCAAATGGAATAGGATTTCAATGATCAACAAGAAACAATAGAATGCCCTGATAGAGTCGTGAGAAAAGACGAACACCAAAGGACCTTGACTTGATAATTAATGACATTCAAAATAAGCTTTATTTCTAAAAGTAATAAAATTTGTTCATGATGACTAAAATTTTGAGTCGAGATCGGGCTTTCTCTGTCTTTGCTTCGAGTCGACTTTTCTCTGTATCGCATTGTATATAAAGAGTTTCCTTTATGTCTAAAAAATGTCATTTGTTCATAGTTTGTAAATAAATATGGTTTAATATACTAACCACGGTTTGTTGTCTTTCTAGCCACGCGCGCGTGCGTGCGCCACGCGCGATTCAATCACCCGCGTAAAGGAAAAACACAGTGATATACAAGGCCCTTGTGGCCCCCTGTGGCCCCCTGTGGCCCCTGTGGCCCGTTCTCAATAGTCATAAACTTCGTGTCATTAGCGGTTTTATTCAGTTGATATCGAACCTTCGTACCGTGAACATCATGGGTAAGCGTGTCTGTCGTCATTCCCCGATACCGGGATGTCACTCTTAATTTTTAGTTCGATTAGCAAACCATTTGGCTCAGGTACACGAGCTGTCTGACTTAGAGAGAAAATATTTGCTCCAGTTTGCTAAGTTACAAAATACCAACATGGTTCGGGTTTATGATAAAGATACTCCGCCAAAGACCATTTCGCTATAAATAAGAGCAAACGCAGTTGATTGTTAACATGGACCCAAGGTGGAAACACCCATTTCCTGCTATTGTAGCTGGCCCCACTTGCTGTGGAAAAAGTCATTTTGTCAAACACCTGTTGGAATCTGGAGAAGATTTAATAGACGGAGCTCCTGAAAATATCATTTGGTGTTATGGAATATACCAACCGGCTTACGATGAAATGCTAAGGACTATTCCCAACATCACGTTCGTCGAAGGAGTTCCTGGTGATTTAGAATCTATGATAAACCCAACCATTCGGAATTTAGTGGTCATTGATGATTTAATGCAGGAGCTTAGCAATGATCGAAGAATTACCAATTTGTTTACTAAGGGCTGTTATCACCGAAATTTAAGTGTTATTTTCATTCTTCAAAATATTTTTCACCGGGGAAAAGAACTGAGAGATATGAGTTTGAATTGCCATTATTTGGTGATGTTCAAGTTCCCGCGAGATAGCAGTCAAGTCAGTCACTTGGCGAAACAGATGTTTCCCGGTCATGTCAAATACATGCAAGAGGCGTTTCAGGATGCGACAAAACGCCCTTATGGCTACCTGATATGCGACCTCAAACCGGAAACACCTACCGACTTCCGGTTGCGCACAAACATTTTCCCTGGGGAGACTCAGCTCGCCTATGTCAGAAAGGTATAAAAAAAGCTCCGTCGTTGTGATTGATATCAGTTGAGTATGGCCCAGCGACTAAGAAAGAACCACGATTTTCTTAAGCTCCTCGTCAAGTGCACCCCAGCTCAACGTAAAGCAATTTTGAAAGCAGCCGACGACGCTTTAGTAAGAACCATTTGTGAGTGTGTATTCAACGTACTTAAAGAAACAGTGCCTGTCAGTAAACCGGCAAAGAGAAAACTTCTTAAGCACAAGAAAGCCTTGACTGCTCTAGCTGAAAAGAGTACCCCGCTAAACAAGAAAAAGCAAATCTTGGTACAACACGGAGGAAACTTTTTAAGTGTTTTGGTACCTCCCGTTCTTCGAGTGTCGAGCTCGCTTCTTAGTTAAGATGAATCATACAAGACGCATGGTTCTTGTCCCTGAAAACACTCTGGAACGATTGCGGCAACGCCAGCAGATATTAACACCACCTGTAACACAAACTCTGAAAAATCTGGATAGCCAAATGGGGGATATTTTAGAAAGTAAACAATTCGGTGATGAGGAAAAGGCGAAGCTTTACAATCAGGTGTTGCAACGGTACTTGACTTATTACGATCAGCGGAAAGGTCAGCCTCTCCATGTGAAGTTAACGACCCCTAAAACAACAGAAACCCCCAAACCAGTTGAGAACGCAGAATCTACAGAGGAAGCTTCTCCAGATAATTCTCTTCCAACAGCAGTAGAGCAAGAGGTCATGAAAAGTGTACCCAAAATTTACAAAGCTGGGGCTAGACAGTTGTTGGATAAAATTAAAAAACACCAGGACGTGTTGCACTGGAATGATAAAGGAGAGCTGTTGTATGAAAACAAACCAATCCCCAACCTCGTTCCCAGGGTTCTCTCCTACCCACCCTACGGAGCGAGAGAGAGAGAGAACCTGGAAAACGCTGGTCACGTTGCTCCGGAACAAAATTAATTCTGAGGGAGGAGTCCTTTGTCTCACATTGTTTTGTCTGGTTTATTCGCAACATTCACGCAGTGATCGCAACAGCAAGATAGATTTGCTAACCCTACTACAACTACAACTGAAACTAAGGAAAACTTCTGCCTAAACAGAAGTATCAGATAAACAAGTGAATTACCAGAGAAGGAATAGAAAACTAGCGTTGTCTCCGTTTTAACCGATGACACCAATCGCTAAAAATCTTGAGTTATACACAAGCGAGTTAATTTTTTGAAGGTAAAATCCCTGTATGTTGAACTTCTATATTAATATTTTCAATGTTAGTCTGACAGCGGCTGGTAATCGGGCGAAATAAACCTACACCATTTGCGATCTTAGCGTTTCGGCGTGACAAACCCCCGGGAAAAAACATGGCAGTTACATTGAGAGCAGGGAATTCAGTTAATACATTTACGATCAAAGTAATATCTTAGATCTAGTGACTTCACGGAAAGCTATAGCCTAAAATGTCAGCTAGAGTCTCTCTCTCTTGCTCCGTAGGGCGGGTAGGAGAGAACCCTGGGAACGAGGTTGACCAATCCCAGGTTCTCATGTGGTCGACCTAGTCAACGACACATTGCGTCACCGAAAAGGATTTGAACCAGTGCGGTGGTCCGTGTTTGCGAGGGGCCTGGCGCGAATGAATGTCCCCGAAAACTTGGTTCGTAATCCCCAACGTCAGAGTGCCATAAGAGAATTTAAAGCAAGAGTGAGAGAGGAGACCCCAGAAATTCCTTCGCGTTGGCTACCCACCCCACCTGTGACGTTATCTTCTGTCAAAAATCAGAGGCGTAGAGTCGAGAGTCCTCGCCCTCAGGCTGTTCGATGGTTACGATTATAAATCATGACAAGAGACTTTTTTTATTCTGAAACACAAAACTTTATTTTGTCATTCAATAAAATGTGTTGAAAAGAAATTACATGGAGTCTGTTTACTGAACTTAGTGTTGTGCTTTTGCTCTTTGCTTGTTTACATCAGTACGATATTTCGGAAAACCTATAGTCACAGTATTAAAAGTCCACTGGTTAGAATTGTTGTTTAAAAACGTAGTAAAAGTTCCTGAATATTTGCTGGGTGGTGATCCGTAAGAATCGAAAAATTCTCCCTCTTGCTCCTTGGTGAAATAAAACGCCACCCAATGCGAACCTGGCTTGTCACTCGTATCCACATTGGCGATAAACAGGGCTGGGTAATGTGAAACACTTGCAGGCAGCTGGTCTGAGGGATACACGCCTTGAAACAAACCTCGTGTAAATTTATCCTTTCTCAAAATATGTGTCAGTTGAATAGTGTCCATTTTTAGTTTGTGTAGTCAAACAACACGTTACGGTTCCTGTCAATTTCAATCACATTTTGGAATTCAGCGTACACGATAAGGTTAACCGTATTGGCCAGTGGTTCCTTGAAATGAAGCTCAGCGCGCAGGTTACCTTGCTTTATTAGCTCAAAATGGTCACCTGAGCATTGGTCTGGGGACAAGTCAAAGCAGAATGCTGTATAACCAGAGCCATAATCGCTTCTACTGATTTGATTACCCGCATCTTGAGATAGCTTTCCAATGCCGGAGAACAGGCTTTGATAGCCCGCTATTACATTTTGACCTCTAGCTTCGTCAAAATTCAAGAACAGGGGTTTCTGAGGAAGTTGCTCTCCGTCCACATAGACACCCACTTGAGTTAGATTGTGGTGTTTGAAGTTGAACGGGTTGGTACTGTAAGTTCCACTATATGCCTGAGTATCCACTAAGACCAGCACGATTCGTTTGGGAATGTGACCCAAAAAGATGTTGTCGGGGTTAAAACTGCTAAATCCTCTTGGAATAGACAGCACTTTACAATCGATTCGGCGAACCGGGTACTTGGCACTGGAGTGTTTTAGTGCAGCCGCATGGCCAAGTATAATAGAGGAGGCCAATTTCACCCGGCGAACGAACAAGATGGCTTCTGTGATTACCACCTTGAAAGTTGGAGCGGCTGCTAATGACATTAGACAAAACGAGTTCTTGGCACGGTTCAGCTTGATTCTTAAATTCACTCCATATAGCATCAACCGGTATGAAAGAAAATGTCGCTATGAATGGGCCCCATCATATCCACAATATGACTTTCTTTAGTGAAATCATAGCGAACCTTTAACTCCTTGTTTGCAGCATCGTCTGCAGCCGCAGGGTTGGCAACATCCATTTTTCCAGGGGTATCTTTGTAAAACATGGCCATAGAAAGTTGACTTGTTTTTTCTTCTTCTCCGTAGTTTAGCAAGGTTTCGGTCATGGCGCGATAAGGGTAGGTATTGGTGGATGGAGAGATCAATCGCTCGTTCAAGGAAACGTCCACTTGGGAAAACAGGGAATGTAAAAACAGGTTCACGGGACCTACTTGTGTATCGGCATCTATGGCGGTTCCATTTGCTTTTGTGATCTTGGCTTTAACAATAACCGAGTACGTGCCAAGTCCAAATACTCATTTGCGGTTCCCGAAACATAAAATTCGATCGGACCACTGTCCGTGATGTTACTGATGGGGTGGTACTCGATCCATTTCCCTTTGGAGATAGAGGTTTGTGTTGCGGGAATCGTAAAGAGATCCAACTCTGATTTCGTACATTCCTGAGACTCGTGATGCACCAAAGGCCATAGTTACTTCCAGAAAGAAAATTTCTCTTTGGGCTTCTTTTGCTGCGGAGATGTTTTTGCTTCCTTGCCTTGAGGCGAACTGATTTTGGTTCCTTGCCCTTTTCTTTTTATAGCTTTTTTGCCAGCTCCTGATTGTGCCTGCAATGAATTGTGAGAAGGTAGACCGAGGGCTTGTTTCGTGCGCTTGTGGACTGCTGTTTTAAAGTTATCTCCATCAAGAACATCTTGGACGACATTGACACCTGTTTGTAAAGCCTTTTTTCTAATCACCTTAGCACCCTGTTAAAGGTGAGGCATTGAATTCACGATTTTAAAAAGCTAAAATCTTGAAACCGGCTAAAAATCTTTAATTCAGGTTTTTGGAAAGCTAAAATCTTTAATTCGGCCAAAATCTTTATATTAAAATCTAGGAACTTGAAATCGGCTAAAATCATAAATTGAGGATTTTGGGAAGCTAAGACCCTGAAATCGGCCAATATCTTGAATTCGGGGTTTTGGAAAGGTAAAATCTTGAAATCAGCCAAAATCTTGAATTCAGGACTTTAGAAAGCTAAGATCTTGAAACCGGCGAGAATCTTGAATTAAGGATTTTGGAAAGCTAAGGTCTTAAAATCGACCAAAAGCTTGAATTCAGCATTTTGGAATGCTAAGATCTTCAACTCGGCCAAAATCTTGAATTCAAGAATTTGGAAAGCTAAAATCTTAAAATCGGCAAAAATATTGAATTCAGGATTCTGGAAAGGTAAGATCTTGAAATCGCCCAAAATCTTGAATTCAGGATTTTTGAAAACTAAGATCTTGAAATCGGCCGAAATCTTGAATTTAAGATTTTAAAAAGCTAAGATCTTAAAATCTCCCAAAATCTTCAATTCAGGATTTTGGAAAGCTAAGATCTTAAAATCGGCCAGAATCTTGAATTCTGGATTTTGGAAAGCCAAGATCTTGAAATCGAACAAAATTTTAAATTCAGGATCTTGGAAAGTGAATATCTTGAAATCGGCCAAAATCTTGAATTCAGGATTTTGGAAAGCTAAGATCTTGAAATCGGCCAAAATCTTGAAATCAGGGTTTTGGAAATGTAAAATCTTGATAACAGCCAAAATCTTGAATTCAGGATTTTGGAAAGCTAAGATCTTAAAATTGGCCAAAATCTTGACTTCAGGATTTTGGAAAGCTAGAATCTTGAAATCGGCCAAAATGTTGAATTCAGGATTTTCAAAAGCTAAGATCTTGAGATCGGCCAAAATCTTGAATTCAGGATTTTGGAAAGCTAAGATCCTGAAATAGGCCAAAATCTTGAAATCAGGGTTTTGGAAAGCTAAGATCTTAAAATCGGCCAAAATCTTGAATTCAGGATTTTGGAAAGCTAAGATCTTGAAATCGGCAAAAATCTTGAATTCAAGATTTTGGAAACCTAAAAACTTGAGATCGGCAAAAAAATTGAATTCAAGTATTTGGAAAGCTAAAATCTTGAAATCGGCAAAAATCTTGAATTGTGGATTTTGGAAAGCTAAGATCTTGAAATCATGCGAAAATCTTGAATTCAAGATTTTCAAAAGCTAAGATCTGGAAATCGCCCAAAATCTTGAATTCAGGATTTTGGAAAGCGAATTTCTTGAAATCGGCCAAAATCTTAAATTAAGGAGTTTGGAAAGGCAAGATCTTAAAATCGGCCAAAATCTTGAATTGAGGATTTTAGAAAGCTAAGATCTTGAAATCGGCACAAATCCTGAATACAGGATTTTGGAAAGCTAAGATCCTGAAATCAAGCCAAAATCTTGAATTAAAGATTTTGAAAAGCTAAGATCTTAAGAGCCAATGTCCGTAATTTTCGAGAATCGGTTGACAGTCGTGAATTTTTGAATTTCTTCATATTTTGCCCAAATAATCTCTATAGTACACTAATTTCAAAAATCACGTTAAAACTTGTAAGAGCTTTTTATTTTTTCAGGAATCAGGCAATGTTTGAAAAACTCTAAATCGGCGCTCTTTTGAGTATGGAATTAGCGAAAATTGAGCATTTTCTTCGCGCTCGTACATAAAAACGGAATATTATCTGCAGATGAAATCAAGTCACCACACAGACGCACATTTTTACTTTATAATTCAGCAGTTAACTTTAAATAAACCGTTTAAATGTGACTGTACCGGCCGCAAGAAGAAACATGGTTGCAGCACTTTTCAAAAATGGCAAATTTGACCTAACTTCACCATCGTAAAAACCCAGTTGGTACACGGAATTTAAATATGAAACAAGAACTACATTGAAGCATATCCTCTGCTGTTGTTTGTGTTAAAATATTTCTGGCGGCATTCCAAATGCACACCGTCGAGAGACCAAAACCTGAAGGGTATTTTGACACCAGCAAAGCGCGTGCAACAAGCAAATTTCGACGCTTGGAATATTAATCCTTCACAAACGTAAGTTACTTCGACATTTAAACGCTAGTCAGAGTTGTAACGGTTTCAGATTATTTTTCGGCGTTTCTGTTCGGTTTAACATGATTCCTTTCAACTGATTTTTGCGATAAACCATATAAATGAAGAGACGAATACGCAGTTCAAATCACAGTTAGTAGAGAGGAATATTGTCGAAATACTCGCTTGCTATAGTTTTAATCGTATTGAAACCTTAAAATCAGAAAAATTATTTACTTACCTGAATTTAAATGCTAGACGGGGTCACAGTACCGCTAACTAAATCTGCATCACGGCAGAATCGAAGTTAAGTTTGTATATGTTTTCAATCTGTCAACAAAGATGACATTCCGGAAGTGCGTGACGCGTAACGCGCCGGAAAAGAAATTCCTGGTATAAGTGGTTTACGGTGCAAGTCTTTGTTGTATGTTCCTATAGCATCTCGCACATATTCAAACTTGGTTTGTGGCGCCTGTTGCCCAAGTAATGCTGAATGTATTGCGATCATAGAAAAGATGTCGTGAGTCACTTGGTATGCCCCTGACTTGTTAGTTATGAACGTAGGGCAATAACCAAACATCGACCCTACCATGCTAATGATAAAAGTAAGGTTTTCTGCATTTACGTTACGTGATCTTTGTTTGATCCACAAAACTGGCGCATGAAAATAAGAGTTTTTCCTCACCACCTCTAAATTTTTGGTTCCAGGTAGCGGTGCAACAAATCACGTGGTACCGTTCTGGATCAACCTACTGGCTGCTTATAGAGGGGTCCATAAAGGCGTGTTGATTGATGGCTCTGTATGGCCTGAACTGAAAATGATACACGCAGACGTTTTCTGAGCGAGAAGGTGCAGCTTTTACACTCCTCTTTCGTTTCGAAAATAGACGAGCATGCGAGCAAAGTGAGCGCGCTAGAGAGAGCCCCTTGCTCTAATGGTCAATAAATCCCCCGCGGCTTTTATTTTCATACGCTAAATCGACGATCTCCAAGGAGAAAATAGATCGACGATCTCTAATGAAAAAGTAGAGGGTCTGTGAACAGGCTACGAAGGAGCTTGCTATATTTTAGTGAACTCTTTACAAGAGGTCTCAGGTGATTATGCTAACGTCGTGAAAAGTCTACTTTAGGGAAGGAGGAGGAGATGGGTGGGTTGGTTGGCATTGGGTTCTGCATTAGGATCAACCCTACACATACAACAATATATTCATGTCTTTACCACTACATTTAGAGCTAGCAGACTTTGTTTGATCCACAAAATTGGCGCAGAAAATAAAAGTTTTTCCTCACCACCGCTAAATGTTTGGCCTCCGGGTGGCGGAGAACAAATCACGTTGTACCGTTCCAGAACAGCCTACTGGCCATGCTGGCTGCTCATTTAAAAGGGGTTCGTAAAGGCACATTAATTGATGACTCTGTGTGGGCTGAAGAAAATTATATACGCAGACGTTTTCAGAGCGACGAAGGAGCTGCCTTTACACTTCTTTTTCTTTTCGAAAATGGCCACGGACTTCTCTCCTCGCTCCTCGCCGCTAGGCGGTCGTTTTTGCCTGAAAGATACCACCACGAAGGAGTTCTAGCACACAAGTCACTGCAGGTGCAGGCCTAGGAAAAGGGTGGTATTCTCCATCTGAAATTTTAAATCGAAATGAAAGGCTATTTTCAGCCTTTTCTCTCTTTTCTCCGCAACGTATTTGGTTAAAAGATAGTAAGTAAAATGGCTGAGGCATTTTAAAGCATTTTTTAATTTACGCGACGGATTTTGACGTTATGAAAAAGAACTTGTCAGTGAATTGGTTTATATTCTAGCCTGCGAACAAGTGCCGGGGGTAGTGGCGGACAGAGCCAGGTGACTATTCCTTTTTTCAGGCGGGAGCTAGCAGTACGTGCATTCTGGTCTAACCCCATACTTTAAGGGCCTCTGTTCGGGGGGCGAGGGATCAGATAATGTACAATTCGTCAACAGCAGGTTGAAGTCTCGCCAGAAGATGCCCTTGCTGCAGAGGAGCAGAGCAATACTACTTTCAGTAATTTAAACATGTTAAATACTTGTATTTTGCTCATCAAATGTGTCCACTGTCCATCGTCGACTTGTGGTTTTTCAGGAATGTTCTTTTGCGAAGCATTGGCCAATTTTCTTTAAACAGTTTTACTCGTTTCCATTTCCCTGCTCTACCTTCATGTTGCATATGGCGTACGTGTGTACCTAAATCCCTCAATTTATACTGAGGCGATCGATAAAGAAGTCTATACGCCAAGCAGGGTTAAGATTAGTTTATTACAAGCAAGGGCTCAGAAGGCTAAGTGCAAATAAAAGAAAACTAGTGTGAAAAGTTTTGCAGACTCGGCTTACTCTATTTGTTTTCTTTCTCTATTTGAGTTTCGGCTGGTGACATCCTAAAATCAAGTTTAGTTCCACATGTTTTGGGAATATAAAATATAAAACTAAAACAAACAGCGTTAATTGTCATTATATTTTTTCTTGTACACTCGTGCGATGATTTATCCTTGTCTGTACAGTTGCGTGACCAGACTCAAATTACACACGGGCTTTCATCACGCATCACAGCGTTTAGTCCGAGGCTAAACGACGGAAGATCTCAGTAAACTGCGGCCACTTGCAGTTGAAACGACTGTGGTAAGTAATTCTTAGAGATCTCAAATCCCATTTAGAGCTAGCAGAGCTAGCACGCCGTTTCTAGCGACTTTATTTTAGGTGCAGAAACTCGAGGTCAATATTTACACTGAATGAGAACTTAACAGCAGCTGACAGCGTTGTCTTTTTCAGCTACTTGCGTGCAATCAAATGCAGTGTTAATGTACTTAGTTCTTTTTTATAACCACCAAATTGAAAAGCGTTTTTCAAAAGATTTTAAGAGCTTCCCGTAATGTGCCCCTTGTAAAAGAAGCTAAGTTAGCAAAAACTTTTGTGTGCCGACACTCGCGGCTAGCTTGTTTCAGCGTTCCAACGTGCGAAACTACCCTGCACGTTTCGGTGTCTCAGCGACGCACTTTTGTAATGCCGCCAAAAAATTTTTAACACAAGAAACGGCAAAGGATGTGCTTTAAAATAGTGTTTGTTTCATGTTGAAATTCCATGTATCAATTGATTTTTTCGATGGTGGAGTTAGGTCAAATTTGCCATTTTTGAAAAGAGCCGAAATCGTGTTTCTTCTTGCGGCCAACACAGTCACATTTAAACAGCTTATCTAAAGATAATTGCTGAATTATAAAGTACAAGTCTGTGTTTTCCTTGTGACTTGATTTCATTTAGAGATATCAGTCCGTTTTTATGTACGAGCGCGAAGAAAATGCTTAATTTTCGCTAATTTCATACTCGAAAGAGCGCCGATTTGGCGTTTTTCAAACTTTGCCCGATTCAGGAAAAAATAAAAACCCGTTAGAAGTTTTAATGTGATTTTTGAAATAAGTGTACTATAGAGATTATGTGGGCGAAATATGTAGAAATTCAAAAATTCACGACTGTCAACCGATTCTCGAAAATTACAGACATTGGCTCTTAAAAACGCCCAAAATCTTGAATTCAGGATTTTGGAAAGCTAAGATCTTGAAATTGGCTATAATCTTGAATTAAGGATTTTGGATAGCCAAGGTCTTGAAATCGACCAAAATTTTAAATTTAGGATTTTGGAAACCTAAGATCTTGAAATCGGCCAAAATCTTCAATTCAAGATTTTGAAAAGGTAAGATCTTGAAATCCCCCAAAATCTTGAATTCACGATTTTGGAAAGGTAAAATCTAGAAATAGGCCAAAATTTTTAATTCAGGATTTTGGTAAGAAAAAATCTTCAAATTTGCAAAAATCTTAAATTCACGATTTTAAAAAGCTCAAATCTAGAAATCGGCTTAAAATCTTGAATTCAGGATTTTGGAAAGCTAAAATCTTGATATCGGCCAAAATCTTTAATTTAGGATTTTGGAAAGCTAAAATCTTGATATCGGCCAAAATCTTGAATTTAGGATTTATAAAAGCTAGGATCTTGAAATCGGCCAGAATCAATAATTGAGGATTTTGGAAAGCTAAGATCTTGAAATCGGCCAAAATCTTAAATTCAGGGTTTTGGAAAGGTAAAATCTTGAAATCAGCCAAAATCTTGAATTCAAGATTTTGGGAAGCTAAAAACTTTTAATCCGGAAAAATCTTGAATTCAGGATTTTGGAAAGCTAAGACCATGAAATCGGCCAAAATCTTAAATTCACGATTTTGGAAAGGTAAAATCTTCAACTCAGACAAAATCTTGAATTTAGGATTTTGAAAAGCTAAAATCTTGAAATCGGCCAAAATCTGGAATTCAGGATTTTGGAAAGCTAAAATCCTGATATCGGCCAAAATCTTGAATTCAGGATTTTGGAAAGTTAAATCTTGATATCGGCCAAAATCTTGAATTCAGGATTTAAAAAAGCTAACTACTAGAAATCGGCCAAAATCTAGAATTCACGATTTTGGAAAGGTAATATCTTAAAATCGGCCAAAGTCTTGAAGTCAGCATTTTGAAAAGCTAAAATCTTGAAATCGGAAAAAATTTAAAATTCAGCATTTTGGAAAGCTAAGATCTTTAAATCGCCGAAAATCTTGAGTTCAGGATTTTGGAAAGGTAAAATCTTCAAATCGGTCAAAATCTTGAATTCAGGATTTTGGAAAGCTAAAATCTTGAAATCGGCCAAAATCTTGAATTCAGGATTTATAAAAGCTAAAATCTTGAGATCGGCCAAAATCTTGAATTCAGGATTTTGGAAAGCTAAGAAATTGAAATCGGCCAAAATCTTGAAATCAGGGTTTTGGAAATGTAAAATCTTGAAAACAGAAAAAATCTTGAATTCGGAATTTTGGAAAGCTAAGATCTTAAAATCGGCCAAAATCTTGAATTTACGATTTTGGAAAGCTAAGACCTTGAAATCGGCCAAAATCTTGAATTTAAGATTTTGAAAAGCTAAGATCTTAAAATCGCCCAAAATCTTGAATTCAGGTTTTTGCAAAGGTAAAATCTTGAAATGGGCCAAAATCTTGAATTCAGGATTTTGGAAAGCTAAAATCTTGAAATCGGCCAAAATCTTAAATTCAGGATTTTGGAAAGGTAAGCTCTTGAGATCGCCGAAAACCTTGAATTCAGGGTTTTGGAAAGGTTAATTCTTCAAATCGGCCAAAATCTTGAATTCAGGAGTTTAGAAAGCCAAGATCTTGAAATCGGCCAAAATGTTGAATTCAGGATTTTGAAAAGCTAAGATCTTGAAATCGCCCAAAATCTTGAATTCAGGATTTTGGAAAGCTAAGATGTTGAAGTAGAACTAAATCGTGAATTCAGAATTTTGGAAGGGTAAAATCTTTAAATCTGCGAAAATCTTGCATTCACGATTTTTAAAAGCTAAAATGTTGAAATCGGCCAAAATCTTGAATTCAGGATTTTGGAAAGCAAAAATCTTGAATTCGGCCAAAATCTTGAATTAAGGATTTTGGAAAGCAAAAATCTTGAATTCGGATAAAATCTTGAATTCAGGATTTATAAAAGTCAAGATCTTGAAATCGGCCAAAATCTTGAATTCAGAATTTTGGAAAGCTAAAATCCTGAAATCGGCCAAAATCTTGAATTCACTATTTTGGAAAGGTAATATCTTAAAATAGGCCATAATCTTGAATTCAGCCAAAATATTTAATTCAGCATTTTGGAAAGCTAAGATCTTAAAAGCGGCCAAAATCTTGAATTCAGGATTTTAGAGAGGTAAAATTTTCAAATCGGCCAAAATTTTGAATTCAGGATTTTGAAAAGCTAAAATCTTGAAATCGGCCACAATCTTGAATTCAGGATTTTGGAAAGCTAAAATCTTGATATCGGCCAAAATCTTGAATTCACGATTTTTGAAACCTAAGATCTTTATGTCGGCCAAAATCTTGAATTCAGGATTTTTGAAAGCTAAGATCTTCGAAATCGGCCAAAATGTTGAATTCAGGATGTTGAAAAGCTAAGATGTTGAAATCGCTCAAAAAATCTTGAATTCAGGATTTTGGAAAGCTAAGATCTTCAAATCGGCCTAAGTCTTGAATTCAGGATTTTGGAAAGGTAAAATGTAGAAATCGGCCAAAATCTTGAGATCAGGATTTTGGAGAGCTAATATCTTGAATTCGGCCAAAATCTTGAATTCAGGATTTTGGAAAGTTAAATCTTGATATCGGCCAAAATCTTGAGTTCAGGATTTTTAAAAGCTAAGATCTTGAAATCGGCCAAAATCTTGAATTCGGGGTTGTTGGAAGGGGAAAATCTTGAAATTAGCTAAAATCTTAAATTCAGGATTTTAGAAAGCTAAGATCTAGAAATCGGGGAAAATCTTGAATTCAAGATTTTGGAAAGCTAAAATCTTGATATCGGCCAAAATCTTGAATTCACGATTTTTGAAAGCTAAGATCTTCATATCGGCCAAAATCTTGAATTCAAGATTTTTGTAAAGCTAAGATCTTAAAATCGGCCAAAATCTTGAATTCAGGATTTTGGAAAGGTAAAATCTTTAAATCGGCAAAAATCTTGAGTTCAACATTTTGGAAAGCTAAAAGGTCGAAATCGACCAAAATCTTGAATTGAAGACTTTAAAAAGCTAAGATCTTGAAATCGCCAAAAATCTTGAATTCAGGATTTTGAAAGCTAAGATCTTAAAATCGCCCAAAATCTTCAATTTAGGATTTTAGAAAGGTAAAATTTTCAAATCTTCAAAAATCTTCAATTCAAGATTTTGGAAAGCTAAAAGGTCGAAATAGACCAAAATCTTGAATTCGAGATTTTGAAAAGCTAAGATCTTGAAATCGCCCAAAATCTTGAATTCAGGATTTTGGAAAGCTAATATCTTGAAATTTTCGAAAATCTTGAATTCGGCGTTTTAAAAAGGTAAAATCTTGAAATCAGCCAAAATCTTGAATTAAGGATTTTAGAAAGCTAAGAACTTGAAATCGTCGAAAATCTTGAATTCAGGATTTTCTAAAGCTAAGATCTTAAAATTGGCCAAAATCTTGACTTCAGGATTTTGGAAAGCTAGAATCTTGAAATCGGCCAAAATGTTGAATTCAGGATTTTCAAAAGCTAAGATCTTTAAATCGCCCCAAATCTTGAATTCAGGATTTTGGAAAGCTAAGATCTTGAAATCGGGGAGAATCTTGAATTCAGGATTTTGGAAAGCTAAGATCTTGAAATCGGCCAAAATCTTGAATTCAGCATTTTTGAAACATAAGATCTTGAAATCGGCACAAATCTTGAATTCAGGATTTTAGAAAGCTATAATCTTGAAATCGGCGAAAATCTTGCATTCAGGATTTTGGAAAGCTAAAATCTTGAAATCGGACAAAATCTTGAATTTAAGATTTTGAAAAGCTAAAATCCTACATCGCCCAAAATCTTGAATTCAGGATTTTGGAAAGCTATCATCTTGAAATCGGCCAAAACCTCGAATTCAGGATTTTGGAAAGGTTAATTCTTCAAATCAGCCAAAATCTTGAATTTACGATTTTGGAAAGCGAAAATCTTTAAATCGCTAAAAATCTTGAATTCATGATTTTGGAAAGGTAAAATCTTCAAATCGTCCAAAACCCTGAATTAACGATTTTCGAAAGCTTAAAGCTTTGAATCGGCCAAAATCTTGAATTCGGGATTTTGGAAAGCTAAAATCTTGAATTCGGCCAAAATCTTGAATTCAGGATTTTAGAAAGCTAAAATCCTATATCGGACAAAATCTTGAATTCAGGATTTTGGAAAGCTATCATCTTCAAATCGGCCAAAACCTCGAATTCAGGATTTTGGAAAGGTTAATTCTTCAAATTAGCCAAAATCTTGAATTTACGATTTTGGAAAGCTAAGACCTTGAAATCGGCCAAAATCTTGAATTTAAGATTTTGAAAACCTTAAATCGTATATGGGACAAAATCTTGAATTCCGGATTTTGGAAAGCTAAGATCTTGAAATCGGCTAAAACCTTCAATTCAGGATTTTGGAAAGCGAAAATCTTGAAATCGCTAAAAATCTTGAATTCAGGATTTTGGAAAGGTAAAATCTTCAAATCGTCCAAAATTCTGAATTCACGAATTTGGAAAACTTAAATCTTTAAATTGACCAAAATCTTGAATTCGGCCAAAATCTTGAATTCAGGATTTTGGAAAGCTAAAATCCTATATCGGACAAAATCTTGAATTGAGGATTTTGGTAAGCTAAGATCTTGAAATCGCCCAAAATCTTCAATTCAGGATTTTCGTAAGGTATAATCTTTAAATTGGCCAAACACTTGAATTTAGGATTTTTGAAAGCTAAAATCTTGAAATCAGCCAAAATCTTGAATTCAGCATTTTGGAAAGATAAGATCTTGAAATCGGCACAAATCTTGAATTCAGCATTTTTGAAAGCTATTATCTTGAAATCGGCCAAAATCTTGCATTCAGGATTTTAAAAAGCTAAGATCTTGAAATCGGCCAAAATCTTGAATTTAAGATTTTGAAAAGCTAAGATCTTAAAATCGCCCAAAATCTTGAATTCAGGAGTTTGGAAAGCTACAATCTTAATATCGGCCAAAACCTTGAATTCCGGTTTTTGGAAACGTAAAAGCTTCAAATGGGCCAAAATCTTGAATTGAGGATTTTGGAAAGGTAAAATCTTGAATTCAACGATTTTGGAAAGCTAAAATATTAAATTCGGCCAAAATCTTAAATACAGGATTTTGGAAAGCTAAGATCTTCAAATCGGCCAAAATCTTGAATGCAGGATTTTGGAAAGGTAAAATCTTTAAATCGGGCAACTTCTTGAATTCAGGATTTTTGAAAGCTTAAGTGGCTGTCCACCTAAGAGCGGTCCGGCGAGTTTGGGATCGCCAGTAAACCTTGCCTTTATTTTTTGTGGGTGAAAAGGACTTAATGAGCAATGATTAAAATCGAGCTAATTTTTTTCAAAATCTTTTTCTGTGCTTCGCTACAGCACATAACTTCTTTCCTGTCTTAGAGCGCTTTTTCAACTTTATTCAATGGCCAAAATTCAGCAATTTTAAAAGCCGCGCTTCTTCGTAACGGATAAAACTCGCGAAATTCTACATAGTACAATGGATTTAGCTGCATTTAACTTGTCCTATGATGGAATCTTGGATAATTTGACGCAAAATAAAATAAAATTAATAAGATCAAAGACGAGCCACTTTGCGGTTTTTCTGCTCCCTTGACCAATTCTTCCAAAGTAAAAGCTAAAATCTCCAAAGCGGTACAAAAATCACAGGCAAAAAGCACTTCACAGGAAAGACCTTACCTTATTCTGTTAGAAAATAAAGTTGACGGTGCGGGTATCATTCTGCGTCGGACGCGAACAAGCGTTTTTGAGAGCTCCTTTTGTCAATATTTACCTAAAATTGCACGTTTGGCGCCTACACTTAAACTCATATGATAAGGCTGATATTTTATCCACGGGGCAGAATCTTGGTATGCTTCGTCAAAATAACACACATTTGTTGTTTTATAAGCCATCTTAGGCCTGTAAACCATAAATATGCATAAAATGTCATAAAATATATGTAGGAATTCTTCATCTACTNCTTACCTTATTCTGTTAGAAAATAAAGTTAACGGTGCGGGTATCATTCTGCGTCGGACGCGAACAAGCGTTTTTGAGAGCTCCTTTTGTCAATATTTACCTAAAATTGCACGTTTGGCGCCTACACTTAAACTCATATGATAAGGCTGATATTTTATCCACGGGGCAGAATCTTGGTATGCTTCATCAAAATAAGGCACATTTGTTGTTTTATAAGCCATCTTAGGCCTGTAAACCGGCATAAAATGTCATAAAATATATGTAGGAATTCTTCATCTACTCGTATATTATGCAAATTTAAAAGCTCCTTTACAGCGGGTTTTCGATTTCAGCAATTTTCAAAATCGTAAAGAATACAATTCACTTCTGCTCAAACGAAGCCATTTTTGAGTTTGGAGTCTCAGCAACTAAAAGGCACTTTAATTAAGATTGAATTCAGCTCAATTTCCTTTTGGGTTTTCTCCATGGTCATATGCTAATTAGGATTGTTGTCACGCAATGAAAGCGGATTTGGAGCAAGCAAGTTGGTGCCTGTACTGTCGCAATTTGTAATAATCATCGCACTTTGTAATACCTGTCGCGATTTGTAATAAATCCATCGCACTTTGTAATACCTGTCGCAATTTGTAATTAACCGTGTCGCACTTTGTAATAAAAAAGCTGTCGCAATTTGTAACAACTGTCCATCGCACTTTGTAATAAGCTAAGCTGTCGCAATTTGTAATAATTCCATCGCCCCAGGGGCCCCACTCACATATTTTAATGACGGGGGGGTCCGAAGGTTTTTTTTGGGTCTGACATTTTGGCCAAAAGGGATTTTTTTGGGTCTATGAAAGACGCCGGGATTTTTTTGGGTCGAGAAAACAACAGAGGGATTTTTTGGGGTATTGTATCTTTCATCAGCTCAAATCAAAAATAACATAAGCGCAATTTATAGTTTTGTTTTTGACCAAAACCAAAGTTGAAGTTGGCATATTTTAGCTTTCCAGAAGATAAATAATAAAATTTGCTGATGCAAAAACACTGAGGAATTTTTTTGGGTATGCTAAAAAAAGTAGGGATTTTTTGGGGGTAGACAAATTCTGAAGTTGGGATTTTTTTGGGTATAAAATATGAACCTCTGTCGGACCCCCCCGTCATTAAAATATGTGAGTGGGGCCCCTGGGTCCATCGCACTTTGTAATAACTTTTTGAGAGTAATTAAACTTACTTCGTCAACATTAATATAACGCCAAAATATGCATGGTACTTCATAAACAAAGACGGAGATGAACAAGGTGAAAAAATCTTTGTATGTCCGATACATCGTGCGACCCTAGGGAAGGACTGGGGTAATCCAACTGGCCTCACAGAAAGCCGATATCCAGACCATAATGGAAAACAGACTTGTGACGGTGAAAAGTTACAGTGTCGGAGTCAGACGGTAAACATTGTCGCCAGCCGAGAAACTTCCAAAATCTCCTAGTGTTGTCTGTAAATTCGAGGCTAGTGGATGGGCGGCTGCAGAAGTTAAGGGGAGGCGGGACAAGGTTTAGCGAGAAAGTCAAGTCTTACCTCAGCGCACGATTTGATGTTGATAAACAAACAGGCAGGAAACCAGACCTTTCTGAGGTCGCAACGGATATGAGAACGACCAGAAACACAGGTCAGACAGGTAGTTCAAGAACGTCCCAGAGACGAATGGCTTAAAAAGGGACAAGTTCAATCATTCTTTTCCATACTGTCTGCAATCAGCAGGAAAAAAAGGGCTGACCAAAGCCGAGAATGTTGAAATTTGTGACGAAGGAGAATTGCTCTCAGTGCTCTTGCAAGAAGAAATTTCGTTTCTTATTGATGAACGTAGAGACGCAAGGAGGTCGAAGATATTTTCAGCAAGATGGGCGTAATACAACCCATCAGGTACGATGGCCATGATATCTACGAGCAGACCAACCAAGAAGTTATCTCAAAATTCAATGTGAAAACATCTGCGAATATTTTGAACTGTCGTTCAAATCTTAAGATACAAATACTGCTCTAATAAACACAATCACAGACATGGTGAAAGAATGCAGTTACTGCCGCACCACCCCGTAAATGGCCAAAAGGCAGGGACTGGCAAATTACCACATTGCATCGGGGTGGGCCGGGTTGCCTAGAAAATACCTGTTTCTAGGTCGAGTTGGTGGAAGTGGTTTCTCAGGATTTTCGTATACAGTTTGAAAGTTTAAATTTTAAGGTATGTCGCATGCTTGGATAAGACGATAAATGTCAAGCAACTTATAACTTGACAACAACCCTTGAAAGTATGTGACCTGCTTTTTCGTTCGGTACTTTATTTACAATGCTAGTAAAAGAGCAGGCCTCAGTTGTTCAAAAGTTGGGTAGGGCTATCCATCGGATGAATCTCTATCCAATTCATATGTATTACTTAAACCAATTACTCTATCCGGTGAATAGTAATTTACACGGTGGATAGCGCTATCCACCTATTGAACAACTGGGCCCCAGAAGGATAAAAGCCCGGGGGGGCGGGGGGGCACTTGGGTATTTTTTGGGTGGGTATGTGCCGCCCAGGACTCCAAATTGGCACCCCGTTCTAGAAAAAAATTCCCATTAAATGGATACCCCGTTCTAAAAATGGGCCAATTTTTTATACCCCGTTCTATTATTCGCCCTAAAACTGATACCCCGTTCTAGAAATGGGCCAATTTTTTATACTCCGTTCTAGGGTGCAACAAGAGTACAACAGTTTGCTTATTAACGCATTGAACCGTATTTTTAAAAGCAATCTGTCCTTGAATAGTTTCAAATGGCTGCTTACAAAAGTGGACCTTTCGCGCGTTCGAAATTTTATACCCCGTTCTAGAAAACGCCTCTGAAATGGATACCCCGTTCTAAATCGGGAGCTTCAAAATCACGACCCCTTTGGGCGGCACATACCCGTATAGGTAATGTATGGGAGTACCCCCCCCCCCCGGGGGATAAAAGTAGTCCGCAGGACAGTTTTTTTTTCTTTAATACATATGAGCTAAGATCATTATTGTGACACTTTACTTTTTGGTAATAAGAAATAAATAACGTAAAAAAGTCACCAAATGCATATTAGTGGCACCGAACGACTGTTTTCTGTGAAATATCTGTTCGGAGAAGCAAAAAATTGCCTAGAATTTTCTATAGCTTGAGGAAGACTAAAAATTTATTAGGTGAGCGTTCCATGCATGTACAATTTTCGAAGCTAATCTAATGAATTCCCTACAATTTTCTGAAGTTTAATTTTTCCTATTTCAAACCCCAGGTTAAGCTATTTTTCGTAGAGAAAGGAAACCTAAAATTCCCGGAACCGAAAATGCGATACAGAAAGGAATCAGAAAAATCCTAACTTTCGTAAAACTTTAAATTGCAGCTAAAATTTTCGGGAAAAAAGACTCACGGTTACCCTAGTATGACCCAACAGATAAAAATTTTTTTAGCGCCACTTGGAATACATTTCTAGAGATCTAAAAGTACTCTGGATAGCCTAAAAAGTGTTCTCAATGCATTTAGGAGGAAACCGTCGTTGGGTGCCCCTGGCATATAATAGGAGCTAGGGATTTTTTATAGCGATTAATGAACCAATTTAATTACAAGCAATGTGGCACTTTACGCAGTATTTACTGTTCAGTTTTACCTATACCTTTGATTGTAACCGTTAATTTTGGCAGTTGCCTGATGATTGCCTTGCAAGAGGCATGAAACTCTGGGTAGCAACAAATGATCAAGATTTAATTCAGTTTTACCAGTCTACTTCTATTCTGCTCAAGGTTAACTATTGAGCACTATCGGCGAGGACACCACTCTGGCACTTCGTTGTATGTTTAATGTATATTATCCTTCCAGCCCTGTAAAATTCTTTTTTAATCTCGGTGTCCTTGTCCTCCCCCCACCCCCTATTAATAAGGCAATGGTTCAACCTTTATTTGTTTATGCAAAGAAAGGGATCAATACTGGAGGTATATTGCGTGACGAAAATGCGAATTAGCATATGACTGATGGCGTTTGGGACAAACGTTCAATATTACCCGCACTCGGAAAAATATTACAACGGACATACCCTTCACCAAACTTAAAGTGATTCTTAATAATTTCTCAAGAGCTACACGAGAAAAGTCATCCGAGGTGAGGGAATCCGACATGTTCATGATAAATGAGGGATAAACTCAACAATGATTCAAATTATGTCAAATGCTCGAAACGGAAAAAGAAACTTAAATGGAATATGAGATAAATTTCTATTTTAAAAAGGGTATCTGGTTGCTGAGTTTCCAAGCTGAAGATTGACTACTTTGAGAAGAAGTTAATAACCGTACGTAGTTTGAGATTTTAACATAGCTGAAATGGACAACCTGGCTGTAAACAAGCACGATTTGCATATCCGACGGGTTGATCAAGAATGTCAGTTTATGGCATTTTTTTCGACTTTCATTTATACAAACTTAAAAAGGCTAATGAAAAGAAAAAACATGTTCGTTATTTTGAGTTTACACAACAACATTCTCATCTTCGGAGAAAATATCTACTAAATAAAAGTCGTGGTGTGTGAGCCGTTAAGTGGGCAAATCTATGCAAAAAATGTCGAAAAGACGCTCTTAAAAACGTTTGATCACGTCCAACGCAGAACGATACCCGCACCTTTGACTTTATTTTCTGACAGAATAAGGTAAGATCTTTGCTGTGAAATGCATTTTACCTGTGATTTTTGTACCGCTTTGGAGATTTTAGCTTTTACTTTGGAAGAATTTGTCAAGGGGGAAAAAAAACTGCAAAGGGGCTTGTGTTTGATTTTATTAATTTAATTTAATTTTGCGTCAAATTATTCCATATTCCGTCATAGGACAAGTTAAAAGCAGCTAAATCCATTGTACTATGTAGAATTTAGCGATATTTATCAGTTACGAAGAAGCGCGGCTTTTAAAATTACCGAATTTCGGCCATCGAATAAGGTTGAAAAAGCGCTCTCAGACAGGAAAGATGTTCTGTGCTGTAGCGAAGCACAGAAAAGGATTTTGAAAAAAATTAGTTCGATTTTAATCATTCCTCATTAAGTCCTTTTCCTCCACAAAAAATAAAGGGAAGGTTTACTGGCGATCCCAAACTCGCCGGACCGCTCTTAGGTGGACAGCCACTTAAATCTTGAAATCGGCAAAAATCTTGAGTTCAGCATTTTGGAAACATAAGATCTTGAAATCGGCACAAATCTTGAATTCACGATTTTAGAAAGCTATAATCTTGAAATCGGCCAAAATCTTGCATTCAGGATTTTGGAAAGCTAAGATCTTGAAATCGGCCAAAATCTTGAATTTAAGATTTTAAAAAGCTAAGATCTTGAAATCGCCCAAATCTTGAATTCAGGATTTTGGAAAGGTTAATTCGTCAAATCAGCCAAAATCTTGAATTTACGATTTTGGAAAGCGAAAATCTTGAAATCGCTAAAAATCTTGAATTCATGATTTTGGAAAGGTAAAATCTTCAAATCGTCCAAAATCCTGAATTCACGATTTTGGAGAGCTTAAATCTTTAAATCGGCCAAAATCTTGAATTCGGGATGTTGGAAAGCTAACATCTTGAATTCAGGATTTTAGAAAGCTAAAATCCTATCTCGGACAAAATCTTGAATTGAGGATTTTGGAAAGCTAAGAACTTGAAATTCCCTCAAATCTTCAATTCAGGATTTTGGTAAGGTATAATGTTTAAATGGGCCAAACACTTGAATTAAGGATTTTTGAAAGCTAAAATCTTGAAATCGGCCAAAATCTTGAATTCGGGATTTTCGAAAGCTAAAATCTTGAATTCGGCCAAAATCTTGAATTCAGGATTTTGGAAAGCTAAAATCCTATATCGGACAAAATCTTGAATTGAGGATTTTGGAAAGCTAAGATCTTGAAATTGCCCAAAATCTTCAATTCAGGATTTTGGTAAGGTATAATCTTTAAATGGCCCAAACACTTGAATTTAGGATTTTTGAAAGCTAAAATCTTGAAATCGGCCAAAATCTTGAATTCAGCATTTTGGAAAGATAAGATCTTGAAATCGGCACAAATCTTGAATTCAGCATTTTTGAAAGCTATAATCTTGAAATCGGCCAAAATATTGCATTCAGAATTTTAAAAAGCTAAGATCTTGAAATCGGCCAAAATCTTGAATTTAAGATTTTGAAAAGCTAAGATCTTAAAATCGCCCAAAATTTTGAATTCAAGAGTTTGGAAAGCTAAAATCTTAAAATCGGCCAAAACCTTGAATTCCGGTTTTTGGAAACGTAAAATCTTCAAATTGGCAAAAATCTTGAAAAAGGATTTTGGAAAGTTAAAATCTTGAAATCGGCCAAAATCTAAAATTCAGGATTTTGGAAAGGTAAGCTCTTGAAAACGCCCAAAATCTAGAATTCAGGATTTTGGAAAGCCAAGATCTTGAAATCGGCAAAAATCTTGAATTTAGGATTTGGGAGAGCTAACATCGTGAACTCGGCCAAAATCTTGAATTGACGATTTTGGAAGCTAAAATCTTGAAAACGGCAAAAATCTTGAATTCAAGACTTTGGAAAGATAAAATCTTGAAATCGGTTAAAATCTTGAATTCAAGATTTTGAAAAGCTAAGATCTTAAAATCGCCCCAAATCTTGAATTCAGGATTTTGAAAAGGTAAAATCTTCAAATCGGCCAAAATCTTGAATTTACGATTTTGGAAAGCTTAAATCTTTAAATCGGCCAAAATCTTGAATTCAGGATTTTGGAAAGCTAAGATCTTAAAATCGGCAAAAATTTTCAAATGAGGATTTTAGAAAGCTAAGATCTTGAAATGGGCCAAAATCTTGAATTCAGGATTTTGGAAAGACAAGAACTTGAAATCGGCGATAATCTTAAATTCGGGATTTTGGAAAGGTAAAATCTTGAATTCAACGCTTTTGGAAAGGTTAATTCTTCAAATCAGCCAAAATCTTAAATTCAGGATTTTGGAAAGCAAAGATTTTCAAATCGGCGAAAATCTTGAATTCAGGATTTTGGAAAGGTAAAATCTTGAATTCAACGATTTCGGAAAGCTAAAATATTGAAATCGACCAAAATCTTAAATTCAGGATTTTGGAAAGCTAACATCTTCAAATCGGCCAAAATGTTGAATTCAGGATTTTGGAAAGGTAAAATCTTCAAATCGGGGAACATCTTGAATTCAGGATTTTGGTAAGCTAAAATCTTGAAATCGGCCAAAATCTTGAATTCAGCATTTTGGAAAGCTAAGATCTTGAAGTCGGCGTTAATCTTGAATTCAGGATTTTGAAAAGATAAAATCTTAGAATCCGCCAAAATCTTGAATTCCAGGATTTTAGAAAGCTAAGATCTTGAAATAGGCCAAAATCTTGAATTCGGGATTTTAGAAAGGTAAAATCTTCAAATCAGCCAAAATCTTGAATTCAGGATTTCAGAAAGCTAAGATCCTGAAATAAGCGAAAATATTCAATTCAAGATTTTGGAAAGATAAGATCCTAAAACCGGAAAAAATTTTGAATTCAAGATTTTGGAAAGCTAAAATCTTGAAATCGGCAAAATCTTCAATTTAGGATTTTGGAAAGCTAAAATCGTCTAATCGGCCAAAATCTTGAATTCAGGACTTTGGAAAGCTAAGATCTTAAAATCGGCGAAAATCTTGATTTCAGGATTTCAGAAAGCTAACATCCTGAAATAAGCGAAAATCTTGAATTCAAGATTTTGGAAAAATAAGATCCCAAAATCGGAAAAAATTTTGAATTCAAGATTTTGGAAAGCTAAGATCTTAATATCAGCCAATATCTTGAATTCAGGATTTTGGAAGGCTAAAATCTTCTAATCGGCCAAAATCTTGAATTCAGGATTTTGGAAAGCTAAAATCTTGTAATCGGCCAAAATCTTGAATTTAGGATTTTGGAAAGCTAAAATCTTGAATACAGGATTTTGGAAAGCTAAAATCTTAAAATGGGCCAAAATCCTAAATTCAGGATTTTGGAAAGCTATGATCTTGAATTCGGCCAAAATCTTGAATTCAGGATTTTAGAAAGCTAACATCTTGAGATCGGCCCAAATCTTCAATGCAGGATTTTGGAATGCTAAGATCTTGAAATCGAGCTAAATCTTCAAGTTAGGATTTTGGAAAGCTAAGATAATGAATTCAGCCAAAAACTTCAATTCAGGATTTTGAAAAGCTAAGATCTTGAAATCTCGAAAAAATCTTGAATTCAGGATTTGGAAACCTAAGATCTTGAAATCGGCCAAAATCTTGAATTCACGATTTTGGAAAGGTAAAATATTCAAATCGACCAAAATCTTGAATTCACGATTTTGGAAAGCTAAAATCTTGAAATCGGCCAAAATCTTAGATTCAGCATTTTGGAAAGCTAGGATATAGAAATCGGCCAAAATCTTGAATTCAGGATTTTGGAAAGCTAAAATGTTGAAATCGGCCAAAATCATGAATTATGGATTTTGGAAAGCTTAAATCTCGAAATCGGCCAAAATCTTGAAAACGGGATTTTTGAAAGCTAAGGTCTTAAAATCGGCTAAAATCTTCAATTCACGATTTGGGAAAGCTAAACTCTTGAAATCGGCCAAAATCGTCAATTCACGATTCTGGAAAGCTAAGATCTTGAAATCACCCAAAATCTAAAATTAAGGATTTTTGAAAGCAAGAATCTGGAAATCGGCCAGAATCTTCAATTCAGCATTTTGGAAAGCTAAGATCTTGACATCGGCCAAAATCTTTAATTCAGGGTTCTGGAAAGGTAAAATCTTGCAATGCGCCAAAATCTTGAATTCAGGATTTTGGAAAGCTAAGATCTTGAAATCGGCCAAAATCTTAAATTCACGATTTTGGAAAGCTCAGCTCTTGAAATCGGCCAAGATCTTGAATTCAGGATGTTGAAAAACTAAGATCTTAAAATCAGGATTATGGAAAGCTAAAATGTTGAAATCGGCCCAAATCAGGAATTCTGGATTTTGGAAAGCTTAAATCTCGAAATCGGCGAAAATCTGGAATTCAGGATTTCGGAAAGCTAAGATCCTTAAATCGGCCTAAGTCTTGATTTCAGTATTTGGGAAAGCTTTAATCTTGAAATCGGCAAAAATCTTGAAATCGGCCCAAATCATGAATTCTGGATTTTGGAAAGCTTAAATCTCGAAATCGACCAAAATCTTGAATTCAGGATTTGGGAAAGCTAAGATATTCAAATAAGCCAAAATCTTGAATTCAGGATCTTGGAAAGCTCAGCTCTTGAAATCGGCCAAGATCTTAAATTCGGGATTATGAAAAACTAAGATCTTGAAGTCGACTAAAATCTTGAATTCAGGATTATGGGAAGCTAAAATGTTGGAATCGGCCCAAATCATGAATTCTGGATTTTGGAAAGCTTAAATCTCGAAAACGGCGAAAATCTTGAATTCTGAATTTGGGAAAGCTAAGATCTTGAAATCGGCAAAAATCTTGAAATCGGCCAAAATCTTTAATTCAAAATTTTGGAAAGCGAATATCTTGAAATCGGCCAAAATCTTGAATTCAGTATTTTTAAAAAGCTGAGATTTTAAAATCGGCCAAAAACTTGAATTCAGGATTTGGAAAGCTAAGATCTTCAAATCACCCAAAATCTTAAATTAAGGATTTTTGTAACCTAAAATCTTTAAATCGGCCAGAATCTTAAATTCAGCATTTTGGAAAGCTAAGGTCTTGACATCGGCCAAAATCTGAAATTCAGGGTTCTGGAAAGGTAAAATTTTGGAATCCGCCAAAATCTTGAATTTAGGATTTTGCAAAGCTAAGATCTAGAAAAAGGCCAAAATCTTGAATCCAGGAATTTGGAAAGCTAAAATGTTGAAATCGGCCAAAATCTTGAAATCTGGATTTTGGAAAGCTTAAATCTCGAAATCGGCCAAAATCTTGAATTCAGGATTTGGGAAAGCTAAGATTTTGAAATCGGCCTAAGTCTTGAATTCAGGATTTGGGAAAGCTTTAATCTTAAAATCGGCAAAAATCTTTAAATCGGCCAAAACCTTGAATTCAGGATTTTGGAAAGCTAAGATCTAGAAATCGGCCAAAAATCTTGAACTCAGTATTTTTGAAAGCTAAAATCTTGAAATCGGCACAAATCTTGAATTTACGATTTTGGAAAGGTAACATCTTAAAATCGGCCAAAATGCTTAATTGAGGATTTTAGAAAGGTAAAATCTTGAAATCAGCCAAAATCTTGAATTGAGGATATTGGAAAACTAAGATCTTGCCATCTTCCAAAATCTTGAATTCAGGATTGTTGAAAGCTAAAATCTTAAAATCGCCAATATTCTTGAATTCAGGATTTTGGAAAGCTAAGATCTTGAAACCAGCCAAAAATCTTGAACTCAGTATTTTTGAAAGCTAAAATCTTGAAATCGGCACAAATATTGAATTCAGGATTTTGGAAAGCTAAGATCTTGAATTCAGCCAAAATCTTGAATTCAGGATTTTGGAAAGCTAAGATCTTGAAATCGGCCAAAATCTTGAATTCAGAATTTTGGAAAACTAAGATCTTGAAATTGGGGAAAATCTTCAATTCAGGATTTTCGAAGGCTAAGATTTTGAAATCCGCCACAGTCTTGAATACAGGATTTTGAAAAGCTAAGATATTGAAATGGGCCAAACACTTGAATTAAGGATTTTGAAAAGTTAAGATCTTGAAATCACCAAAAATCCTGAATTCAGGATTTGGAAAGGTAAGATCTTCAAATCGGCCAAACTCTTGAATTTACGATTTTGGAAAGGTAAAATATTCAAATAGGCCAAGATCTTGAATTCGGGATTTTGGAAAGCTAAGATCTTGAAATCGGCCAAAAACTTGAATTTAGGATTTTGGAAAGGTAAAATCTTGAATTCGGCCGAAATCTTGAATTCAGGATTTTGGAAAGCTAACATCTTGAAATCGACCAAAGTCTTGAAGCCAGGATTTTAGAAAGCTAAGATCTTGAAATCGGCCAAAATCTTCAATTCACGATTTTGGAAAGTTAAGATCTTGAAATCGGGCCAAATCTTCAATTTAGGATTTTGGAAAGCTACGATTTTCAAATCGGCTAAACTCTTAAATTCAGAATTTTGGAAAGCTAAGATGTTGAAATCACCCAAAATCTCGAATTCAGGATTTGGAAAGCTAAGATCTTCAAATCGGCCAAAATCTTGAATTCACGATTTTGGAAAGTTAAGATCTTGAAATCGGGCCAAATCTTCAATTTAGGATTTTGGAAAGCTAAGATTTTCAAACCGGCCAAACTCTAAAATTCAGGATTTTGGAAAGCTAAGATGTTGAAATCACCCAAAATCTCGAATTCAGGATTTGGAAAGCTAAGATCTTCAAATCGGCCAAAATCTTGAATTCACGATTTTGGAAAGGTAAAATCTTCCACACGGCCAAAATCTTGAATTCACGATTTTCAAAAGGTAAGATCTTGAAATCACCCAAAATTTTAAATAAAGGATTTTTGAAAGCTAAAATCTTGAAATCGGCCAGAATCTTCAATTCAGCATATTGGAAAGCTAAGATCTTGACATCGGCCAAAATCTTAAATTCAGGGTTCTGGAAAGGTAAAATCTTGGAATCCGCCAAAGTTTTAAATTTAGGATGTTGGGAAGCTAAGATTTTGACTTCGGCCAAAATCTTGAATTCAGGATTTTTGAAAGCTAAGATCTTAAAATTGGCCAAAATCTTGAATTCAGGATTTTGGAAAGCTAAGATCTAGAAATCGGCCAAAAATCTTGAATTCAGTATTTTTGAAAGCTAAAATCTTGAAATCGGCCAAAATCTTGAATTCAGGATTTTGGAAAGCTAAAATCTTGTATTCTGCCATAATCTTAAATTCATGTTTTTAGAAAGCTAAGACCTTGAAATCGGCCAAAATCTTGAATTCAGGATTTTGGAAAGGTAAAATCTTAAAAACGGCCAAAATCTTGAGTTCAGGATTTTGGAAAGCTAAAAACTTGAAATTGGCCAAAGTCTTGAATTCAGGATTTTGGAAAGCTAAGATCTTTAAATCGGGCCAAATCTTCACTTCAGTATTTGGGAAAGCTAAGATTTTGAAATCGGCCAAAGTCTTCTTTTCAGGATTTTGGGAAATTAAGATATTGAAATCGGCCAAAAACTTCAATTCAGGATTTTGACAAGCTAAGATCTTAAAATCACCCAAAATCTAAGATCTTGAAATCGGCCAAAATCTTGAATTCAGGATTTTCAAATGCTAAAATCTTGAAATCGCCCAAAATCTTGAATTTAGGATTTGGAAAGCTAAGATCTTCAAATCTTGCAAAATCTTGAATTCACGATTTTGGAAAGGTAAAATCTTCAAATCGGCCACAATCTTAAATTCAGGATTTTGGAACGCTAAGATCTTGACATTGTCTAAAATCTTAAATTCAGGGTTCTGGAAAGGTAAAGTCTTGGAATCCGCCAAAATCTTGAATTCAGGATTTTCGTAAGCTAATATCTTGAAATCGGCTAAAATCGTGAATTTAAGGATTTTGGAAAGCTAAGATCTTGAAATCGCCCAAAGTGTTGAACTGACAATTTGGAAACCTAAGATTTTAAAATCGCCCAAAATCTTGAATTCACTATTTTGGAAACGTAAAATCTTCAAATCGGCCATAACCTTGAATTCACGATTTTGGAAAGCTAAAATCTTGAAATCGGCCAAAATCTTGAATTCAGGATTTCGGAAAGCTAACATCTTGAAATCGGCCAAAATCTTGAATTCACGATTTTTCAAAGCTAAAATCTTGAATTCACGATTTTTGAAAGCTAAGATCTTGAAATCACCCAAAATCTTAAATTAAGGATTTTTGAAAGCTAAAATCTTGAAATTGGCCAGAATCTTCAATTCAGTATTTTGGAAAGCTAAGATCTTGACATCGGCCAAAATGTTAAATTCAGGGTTCTGGAAAGGTAAGGATTTTGGAAAGCAAAGTAATAGAAATCGGCCAAAATCTTGAATTCAGGATTTTGGAAAGCTAAAATGTTGAAATCGGCCAAAATCATGAATTCTGGATTTTGGAAAGCTTAAATCTCGAAATCGGCCAAAATCTTGAATTCAGGATTGGGGAAAGCCAAGATCTTGAAATCAGCCTAAGTCTTGAATTCAGGATTTTGGAAAGCTTTAATCTTGAAATCGGTAAAAATCTTTAAATCGGCCAAAATCTTGAATTCAGGATTTTGGAAAGCAAAGATCTTGAAATCGGCCAAAATCTTGAATTCACGATTTTGGAAAGCTCAGCTCTTAAAATCGGCCAAGTTCTTGAATTGAGGACTTGGAAAAACTAAGATCTTGAAATCGGCTAAATTCTTGAATTTACTAATTTTGGAAAGGTAAAATCTTATAATCGGCCAAAATGCTTAATTCAGCATTTCGGAAAGGTAAAATCTTGAAATCTGCCAAAATCTTCAATTCAGGATATTGGAAAGCTAAGATCTTGACATCGCAGAAAATCTTGAATTCACGATTTTTGAAAGCTCAAATCTTGATATCGGCAAAAATCTTGAATTAATGATTTTCGAATGCTAAGATCTTAAAATCGGCCAATATCCTGAATTCAGGATTTTTTAAAACTAAAATCTTGAAATCGCCCAAATCTTGAATTCAGGATTTTCGAAAGCTTAGCTCTTAAAATCGGCCAAAATGTTGAATTCAGGATTTTTGAAAACTAAAATCTTGAAATTGGCACAAATCTTGAATTCAGGATTTTGGAAAGCTAAGATCTTGAAATCGGCCCAAATCTTGAATTCATGATTCTCGAATGCTAAGATCTTAAAATCGGCCAATATCCTGAATTCAGGATTTTTTAAAACTAAAATCTTGAAATCGCCCAAATCTTGAATTCAGGATTTTCGAAAGCTTAGCTCTTGAAATCGGCCAAAATCTTGAATTCAGGATTTTGGAAAGCTTAAATCTCGAAATCGGCCAAAATCTTGAATTCAGGATTGGGGAAAGCCAAGATCTTGAAATCAGCCTAAGTCTTGAATTCAGGATTTTGGAAAGCTTTAATCTTGAAATCGGTAAAAATCTTTAAATCGGCCAAAATCTTGAATTCAGGATTTTGGAAAGCAAAGATCTTGAAATCGGCCACAATCTTGAATTCACGATTTTGGAAAGCTCAGCTCTTAAAATCGGCCAAGATCTTGAATTCAGGACTTAAAAAAACTAAGATCTTGAAATCGGCTAAACTCTTGAATTTACGATTTTGGAAAGGTAAAATCTTAAAATCTTCCAAAATGCTTAATTCAGGATTTCGGAAAGGTAAAATCTTGAAATCCGCCAAAATCTTGAATTCAGGATATTGGAAAGCTAAGATCTTGACATCGGAGAAAATCTTGAATTCACGATTTTTGAAAGCTAAAATCTTGAAATCGGCACAAATCTTGAATTCAGGATTTTGGAAAGCTAAGATCTTGAATTCGGCCAAAATCTTGAATTCAGGATTTTGGAAAGCTAAGATCTTGAAATCGGCCCAAATCTTGATTTCATGATTTTCGAATGCTAAGATCTTGAAATCGGCCAAAATCCTGAATTCAGGATTTTTGAAAATTAAAATCTTGAAATTGGCACAAATCTTGAATTCAGGATTTGGGAAAGCTAAGATCTTGAAATCGGCCCAAATCTTGAATTCATGATTTTCGAATGCTAAGATCTTAAAATCGGCCAAAATCCTGATTTCAGGATTTTTGAAAACTAAAATCTTGAAATTGGCACAATCTTGAATTCAGGATTTTGGAAAGTTAAGATCTTGTAATCGGCCCAAATCTTGAATTCATGATTCTCGAATGCTTTGATCTTAAAATCGGCAAATATCCTGAATTCAGGATTTTTTAAAACTAAAATCTTGAAATCGCACAATTCTTGAATTCAGGATTTTGGAAAGCTTAGCTCTTAAAATCGGCCAAAATCTTGAATTCAGGATTTTGGAAAGCTAAGATCTTGAAATCGGCCAAAATCTTGAATGAAGCATTTTGGAAAGGTAAAATCTTGAAATCCGCCAAAATCTTGAATTCTGGATTTTGGAAAGCTAAAATCTTGAAATGGGCCAAACTCTTGAATTCATGATTTTTGGAGAGCTAAAATCTTGAAATCGACCAAAATCTTGAATTCGGGATTTTGGAAAGCTAAGATATTAAAATTGGCCAAAAACTTGAATCCAGGATTTTTAAAAGCTAAGAGCTTGAAATCACCCCAACTCTTGAATTGAGGATTTTGGAAAAGCTAAGATATTGAAATCGGCCAAAAACTTGAATCCAGGATTTTGAAAAGCTAAGATCTTTAAATCACCGAAAATCTTGAATTTAGGATTTGGAAAGCTAAGATCTTCAAATCGGCCAAAATCATGAATTCACGATTTTGGAAAGGTAAAATCTTGAAATCGGCCAAAATATTGATTTTACGATTTTGGAAAGCTAAAATCTTGAAATTACCCAAAATCTTAAAACAAGAATTTTTGAAAGCTAAAATCTTGAAATCGGCCAGAATCTTGAATTCATGATTTTGGAAAGCTTTAATCTTGAAATCGGCAAAAATCTTGAAATAAGCCAAAATCTTGAATTCAGGATTTTGGAAACCAAAGATCTTGAAATCGGCCAAAATCTTGAATTCACGATTTTGAAAAGCTCAGCTCTTAAANCAAAATCTTAAAACAAGAATTTTTGAAAGCTAAAATCTTGAAATCGGCCAGAATCTTGAATTCATGATTTTGGAAAGCTTTAATCTTGAAATCGGCAAAAATCTTGAAATAAGCCAAAATCTTGAATTCAGGATTTTGGAAACCAAAGATCTTGAAATCGGCCAAAATCTTGAATTCACGATTTTGAAAAGCTCAGCTCTTAAAATCGGCCAAGATCTTGAATTCAGTATTTGGAAAAACTAAGATCTTGAAATCGGCTAAATTCTTCAATTTACGATTTTGGAAAGGTAAAATCTTATAATCGGCCAAAATGCTTAATTCAGCATTTCGGAAAGGTAAAATCTTGAAATCTGCCAAAATCTTGAATTCAGGATATTGGAAAGCTAAGATCGTGACATCGGCCAAAATCTTGAATTCAGGATTTTTGAAAGCTAAAATCTTGAAATCGGCCAAAATCTCGAATTCAGGATTTTGAAAAGCTAAGATCTTGAAATCGCCCAAAATCTTGAATTTAGGATTTGGAAAGCTAAGATCTTCAAATCATGCAAAATCTTGAATTCACGATTTTGGAAAGGTAAAATCTTCAAATCGGACAAAATCTTGAATTCACGATTTTTGAAAGCTAAGGTCTCGAAATCGGTTACAATCTTAAATTAAGGATTTTTGAAAGCTAAAATCTTGAAATCGGCCACAATCTTAAATTCAGGATTTTTGAAAGCTAAGATCTTGACATTGGCTATAATCTTAAATTCTGGGTTCTGAAAAGGTAAAGTCTTGGAATCCGCCAAAATCTTGAATTCAGGATTTTCGTAAGCTAATATGTTGAAATCGGCTAAAATCTTAAATTTAAGGATTTTGGAAAGCTAAGATCTTGAAATCGACCAAAGTGTTGAACTGACAATTTGGAAAGCTAAGATCTTAAAATCGCCCAAAATCTTGAATTCACTATTTTGGAAACGTAAAATCTTCAAATCGGCCATAACCTTCAATTCACGATTTTTGAAAGCTAAAATCTTGAAATCGGCCAAAATCTTGAATTCAGGATTTTGGAAAGCTAACATCTTGAAATCGGTAAAAATCTTGAATTCACGATTTTTCAAAGCTAAAATCTTGAAATCGGCCAAAATCTTGAATTCACGATTTTTGAAAGCTAAGATCTTGAAATCACTCAGAATCTTAAATTAAGGATTTTTGAAAGCTAAAATCTTGAAATTGGCCAGAATCTTAAATTCAGTATTTTGGAAAGCTAAGATCTTGACATCGGCCAAAATGTTAAATTCAGGGTTCTGGAAAGGTAAAATTTTGGAATCCGCCAAAAATCTAGAGTTTAGGATTTTGGAAAGCAAAGTAATAGAAATCGGCCACAATCTTGAATTCAGGATTTTGGAAAGCTAAAAGTTTGAAATCGGCCAAAATCTTGAATTCAGGATGTTGGAAAGCTTAAATCTCGAAATCGGCCAAAATCTTGAATTCAGGATTGGGGAAAGCCAAGATCTTGAAATCGGCCTAAGTCTTGAATTCAGGATTTTGGAAAGCTTTAATCTTGAAATCGGTAAAAATCTTTAAATCTTCCAAAATCTTGAATTCAGGATTTTGGAAAGCAAAGATCTTGAAATCGGCCAAAATCTTGAATTCACGATTTTGGAAAGCTCAGCTCTTAAAATCGGCCAAGTTCTTGAATTGAGGACTTGGAAAAACTAAGATCTTGAAATCGGCTAAATTCTTGAATTTACTAATTTTGGAAAGGTAAAATCTTATAATCGGCCAAAATGCTTAATTCAGCATTTCGGAAAGGTAAAATCTTGAAATCTGCCAAAATCTTCAATTCAGGATATTGGAAAGCTAAGATCTTGACATCGCAGAAAATCTTGAATTCACGATTTTTGAAAGCTCAAATCTTGATATCGGCACAAATCTTGAATTCAGGATTTTGGAAAGCTAAGATCTTGAATTCGGCCAAAATCTTTAATTCAGGATTTTGGAAAGCTAGGATCTTGAAATCGGCCCAAATCTTGAATTAATGATTTTCGAATGCTAAGATCTTAAAATCGGCCAATATCCTGAATTCAGGATTTTTTAAAACTAAAATCTTGAAATCGCCCAGATCTTGAATTCAGGATTTTCGAAAGCTTAGCTCTTAAAGTCGGCCAAAATGTTGAATTCAGGATTTTTGAAAACTAAAATCTTGAAATTGGCACAAATCTTGAATTCAGGATTTTGGAAAGCTAAGATCTTGAAATCGGCCCAAATCTTGAATTCATGATTCTCGAATGCTAAGATCTTAAAATCGGCCAATATCCTGAATTCAGGATTTTTTAAAACTAAAATCTTGAAATCGCCCAAATCTTGAATTCAGGATTTTCGAAAGCTTAGCTCTTAAAATCGGCCAAAATCTTGAATTCAGGATTTTGGAAAGCTAAGATCTTGAAATCGGCCAAAATCTTGAATAAAGCATTTTGAAAAGGTAAAATCTTGAAAACCGCCAAAATCTTGAATTCTGGATTCTGGAAAGCTAAAATCTTGAAATCGACCAAAATCTTGAATTCGGGATTTTGGAAAGCTAAGATACTAAAATTGGCCAAAAACTTGAATCCAGGATTTTTAAAAGCTAAGAGCTTGAAATCACCCAAACTCTTGAATTCAGGATTTTGGAAAGCTAAGATATTGAAATCGGCCAAAAACTTGAATCCAGGATTTTGAAAAGCTAAGATCTTTAAATCACCGAAAATCTTGAATTTAGGATTTGGAAAGCTAAGATCTTCAAATCGGCCGAAATCATGAATTCACGATTTTGGAAAGGTAAAATCTTGAAATCGGCCAAAATCTTGATTTCACGATTTTGCAAAGCTAAAATCTTGAAATTACTTAAAATCTTAAATCAAGAATTTTTGAAAGCTAAAATCTTGAAATCGGCCAGAATCTTAAATTCAGCATTTTGGAAAGCTAAGATCTAGAAATCGGCCAAAATCTTGAATTCAGGATGTTGGAAAGCTTAAATCTCGAAATCGGCCAAAATCTTGAATTCAGGATTGGGGAAAGCCAAGATCTTGAAATCGGCCTAAGTCTTGAATTCAGGATTTTGGAAAGCTTTAATCTTGAAATCGGTAAAAATCTTTAAATCGGCCAAAATCTTGAATTCAGGATTTTGGAAAGCAAAGATCTTGAAATCGGCCAAAATCTTGAATTCACGATTTTGGAAAGCTCAGCTCTTAAAATCGGCCAAGTTCTTGAATTGAGGACTTGGAAAAACTAAGATCTTGAAATCGGCTAAATTCTTGAATTTACTAATTTTGGAAAGGTAAAATCTTATAATCGGCCAAAATGCTTAATTCAGCATTTCGGAAAGGTAAAATCTTGAAATCTGCCAAAATCTTCAATTCAGGATATTGGAAAGCTAAGATCTTGACATCGCAGAAAATCTTGAATTCACGATTTTTGAAAGCTCAAATCTTGATATCGGCACAAATCTTGAATTCAGGATTTTGGAAAGCTAAGATCTTGAATTCGGCCAAAATCTTTAATTCAGGATTTTGGAAAGCTAGGATCTTGAAATCGGCCCAAATCTTGAATTAATGATTTTCGAATGCTAAGATCTTAAAATCGGCCAATATCCTGAATTCAGGATTTTTTAAAACTAAAATCTTGAAATCGCCCAGATCTTGAATTCAGGATTTTCGAAAGCTTAGCTCTTAAAGTCGGCCAAAATGTTGAATTCAGGATTTTTGAAAACTAAAATCTTGAAATTGGCACAAATCTTGAATTCAGGATTTTGGAAAGCTAAGATCTTGAAATCGGCCCAAATCTTGAATTCATGATTCTCGAATGCTAAGATCTTAAAATCGGCCAATATCCTGAATTCAGGATTTTTTAAAACTAAAATCTTGAAATCGCCCAAATCTTGAATTCAGGATTTTCGAAAGCTTAGCTCTTAAAATCGGCCAAAATCTTGAATTCAGGATTTTGGAAAGCTAAGATCTTGAAATCGGCCAAAATCTTGAATAAAGCATTTTGAAAAGGTAAAATCTTGAAAACCGCCAAAATCTTGAATTCTGGATTCTGGAAAGCTAAAATCTTGAAATCGACCAAAATCTTGAATTCGGGATTTTGGAAAGCTAAGATACTAAAATTGGCCAAAAACTTGAATCCAGGATTTTTAAAAGCTAAGAGCTTGAAATCACCCAAACTCTTGAATTCAGGATTTTGGAAAGCTAAGATATTGAAATCGGCCAAAAACTTGAATCCAGGATTTTGAAAAGCTAAGATCTTTAAATCACCGAAAATCTTGAATTTAGGATTTGGAAAGCTAAGATCTTCAAATCGGCCGAAATCATGAATTCACGATTTTGGAAAGGTAAAATCTTGAAATCGGCCAAAATCTTGATTTTACGATTTTGCAAAGCTAAAATCTTCAAATTACTTAAAATCTTAAATCAAGAATTTTTGAAAGCTAAAATCTTGAAATCGGCCAGAATCTTAAATTCAGCATTTTGGAAAGCTAAGATCTAGAAATCGGCCAAAATCTTGAATTTAGGATTTTGGAAAGCTAGGATCTTGAAATCGGCCCAAATCTTGAATTCATGATTTTCGAATGCTAAGATCTTAAAATTTCCGAAAATCTTGAATTTAGGTTTTTGGAAACCCAAGATCTTAAAATCGGTCTAAGTCGTGAATTCAGGATTTTGGAAAGCTTTAATCTTGAAATTGGGAAAAATCTTTAAATCGGCCAAAATCTTGAATTCAGGATTTTGGAAAGCTAAGATCTTGTAATTCGCCAAAATCTTGAATTCACGATTTTGTAAAGCTCAGCTCTTAAAATCGGCCAAGATCTTGAATTCAGGATTTTGAAAAACTAAGATCTTGAAATCGGCTAAAATCTTGAATTTACGATTTTGGATAGGTAAAATCTTAAAATCGGCCAAAATGCTTAATTCAGGATTTCGGAAAGGTAAAATCTTGAAATCGGCCAAAATCTTGAATTCAGGATATTGGAAAGCTAAGATCGTGACATCGGCCAAAATCTTGAATTTAGGATTTTTAAAAGCTAAAATCTTGACATCGGCGCAAATCTTGAATTTAGGATTTTGGAAAGCTAAGATCTTGAATTCGGCCAAAATCTTGAATTCAGGATTTTGGAAAGCTAAGATCTTGAAATCGGCCCAAATCTTGAATTCATGATATTCGAATGCTAAGATCTTAAAATCGGCCAAAATCCTGAATTTAGGATTTTTGAAAGCTAAAATCTTGAAATCGCACAAATCTTAAATTCAGGATTTTGGAAAGCTAAGATCTTGAAATCGGCCAAAATCTTGAATTCATTATTTTGGAAAGGTGAAATCTTGAAATCGGCCAAAATCTTGAATTCAGGATTTTCGAAACGTAAAATCCTCAAATCGGCCATTATCTTGAATTTACGATTTTGGAAAGCTAACATCTTAAAATGGGCCAAAATCTTAAGCTAAGGATTTTTAAAAGCTGAAATATTGAAATCGGCCAAAATCTTGAATTCATCATTTTGGAAAGCTAAGATCTTGCAATCGGTCAAAATCTTGAATTCAGGATTTTGGAAAGCTTAGCTCTCAAAATCGGCCAAAATCTTGAATTCAGGGTTTTGGAAAGCTAAGATCTTGAAATCGGCCAATATCTTGAATCAAGGATTTTGGAAAGGTAAAATCTTGAAATCCGCCAAAACCTTGAATTCAGGATTTTGGAAAGCTAAAATCTTGAAATGGCCCAAAGTCTTGAATTCATGATATTGGAGAGCTAAAATCTTGAAATCACCCAAATCTTGAATTCAGGATTTTGGAAAGCTAAGATCTTGAATTCGGCCAAAATCTTGAATTCAGGATTTTGGAAAGCTAAAATGTTGAAAGCGGCCAACATCCTGAATTCTTGATTTTGGAAAGCTTAAATCTCGAAATCGGCCAAAATCTTGAGTTCAGGATTTTGGAAAGCTAAGATCTTGTAATTAGCTAAAATCTTGAATTCACGATTTTGTAAAGCTCAGCTCTTAAAATCGGCCAAGATCTTGAATTCAGGATTTTGAAAAACTAAGATCTTGAAATCGGCTAAAATCTTCAATTTACGATTTTGAAAAGGTAAAATCTTAAAATCGGCCAAAATGCTTAATTCAGGATTTCGGAAAGGTAAAATCTTGAAATCGCACAAATTATGAATTCAGGATTTTGGAAAGCCAAGATCTTGAATTCGGCTAAAATCTTGAATTCAGGATTTTGGAAAGCTAAGATCTTGAAATCGGCCCAAATCTTGAATTCATGATTTTCGAATGCTAAGATCTTAAAATCGGCCAAAATCCTCAATTTAGGATTTTTGAAAGCTAAAGTCTTGAAATCGCAAAAATCTTAAATTCAGGATTTTGGAAAGCTAAGATCTTGAAATCGGCCCAAATCTTGAATTCATGATTTTCGAATGCTAAGATCTTAAAATCGGCCAAAATCCTCAATTTAGGATTTTTGAAAGCTAAAGTCTTGAAATCGCAAAAATCTTAAATTCAGGATTTTGGAAAGCTAAGATCTTGAAATCGGCCAAAATCTAGAATTCAGCATTTTGGAAAGGTGAAATCTTGAAATCGGCCAAAATCTTGAATTCAGGATTTTGGAAAGCTAAAATGTTGAAAGCGGCCAACATCCTGAATTATTGATTTTGGAAAGCTTAAATCTCGAAATCGGCCAAAATCTTGAATTCATGATTTTCGAATGCTAAGATCTTAAAATCGGCCAAAATCCTTAATTTAGGATTTTTGAAAGCTAAAATCTTGAAATCGCACAAATCTTAAATTCAGGATTTTGGAAAGCAAAGATCTTGAAATCGGCCAAAATCTTGAATTCAGCATTTTGGAAAGGTGAAATCTTGAAATCGGCCAAAATCTTGAATTCAAGATTTTCCAAACGTAAAATCCTCAAATCGGCCATAATCTTGAATTTACGATTTTGGAAAGCTAACATCTTGAAATGGGCCAAAATCTTAAACTAAGGATTTTTAAAAGCTAAAATATTGAAATCGGCCTGAATCTGAAATTCAGGATTTTGGAAAACTAAGATCTTGACATCGTCTAAAATCTTGAATTTAGTTTTCTGGACAGGTAAAATGTTGAAATCTGCCAAAATTTTGAATACAGGATTTTTGAAAGCTAAGATCTTGAAATCGGCCAAAATCTTCAATTCATCATTTTGGAAAGCTAAGATCTTGCAATCGGTCAAAATCTTGAATTCAGGATTTTGGAAAAGTAACATCTTGAAATCGGCCCAAATCTTGAATTCAGGATTCTCGAATGCTAAGATCTTGAAATCCGCCGAAATCATGAATTGAGAATTTTGGAAAGCTAAGATCTTGAAATCGCCCAAGATCTTCGATTTAGGATTAGGAAAGCTAAGATCTTCAAATCGGCCAAAATCATGAATTCACGATTTTGGAAAGATAAAATCTTCAAATCGGCCAAAATCTTAAAATTGGCAAAAATCTTGAATTCACAATTGTGGAAAGCTAAAATCTTGAAATCGGTGAAAATCTTGAATTCACAATTTTTGGCAGCTAAAATCTCGAAATCGGCCAAAATCTTGAATTCAGGATTTTGAAAAGCTAAGATCTGGAAATGGGCCAACATCTTGAATTGAGAATTTTGTAAAGCTAAGATCTTGAAATCGGCCAAAATCTTGAATTCAGGATTTTGAAATGCTAAGATCTTGAAATCGTCCAAAATCTTAAATTCAGGATTAGGAAAGCTAAGATCTTCAAATCGTCCAAAATCTTGAATTCAGGATTTTGGAAAGCTAAAATCTTGAAATCGGCCAAACTCTTTAATTCAGGATTTTGGAAACCTAAAATCTTGAAATTGGCAAAAATTTTGAATTCAGAATTTTGGAAAGCTAAAATCTTCAAATCGGCTAAAATCTTAAATTAAGGATTTTGGAAACCTAAGATCTTGAAATCGGCCAAAATCTTGAACTCAGGATTTTGAAAAGCTAAAAACTTAAAATCGGCCAAAATCTTGAATTCAGGATTTTGGAAAGTTAAGTTCTTCAAATCGTCCCAAATCTTGAATTCAGGATTTTGGAAAGCTAAGATCTTGAAATCGGGCCAAATCTTCAATTCAGGAGTTTGGAAAGCTACGATTTTGACATCGGCCAAAATCTTAAATTCAGGATTTATGAAAGCTAAGATATTGAAATTGGCGAACATCTTGAATTTAGGATCTTGCAAAGCTAAAATGTTGAAATTGGCCAAAATCTTGATTCAGGATTATGCAAAGCTTAAATCTTAAAATCGGCCAAGATCTTGAATTCAGGATTAGGGAAAGCTAAGATCTTGAAATCGGCCTGAGTCTTTAATTCAGGATTTTGGAAAACTTAAATCTTGAAATCGGGTTAAATCTTGAATTTGGCCAAAATCTTGAATTTCGGATTTTGGAAAGCTAAGGTCTTGAATTCGGCCAAAATCTCGATTTCAGGATTTTGGAAAGCTAAGATCTTGAAATCAGCCAAAATCTTGAATTCAGGATTTTGGAAAGGTAAAATCATGAAATCGTCCAAAATCTTCAATTCAGGATTTTGGAAAGCTAAAATGTTCAAATCGGCTAAAATCTTACATTCAGGATTTTGGAAAGCTAAGATCTTGAAATCGGCCAAAATCTTGAATTCACGATTTCGTAAAGCTATGATCTTCAAATCGCCAAAAATCTTGAATTCACGATTTTGAAAGCTTAAAATCTTCAAATCCGCCATAATCTTAAATTCACGATTTTGGAAAGCTAAAATCTTGAAATCCGCCAAAATCTTGAATTCACGATTTTGTAAAGCTAAGATCTTCAAATCGCCAAAAATCTTGAATTCACGATTTTGAAAGCTTAAAATCTTCAAATCCGCCATAATCTTAAATTCACGATTTTGGAAAGCTAAAATCTTGAAGTCCGCCAAAATCTTGAATTCACGGTTTTGGGAAGCTAACATCTTGAAATCGGTTAAAATCTTAAACTAACGATTTTTGAAAGCTAAAATCATGAAATCGGCCAGAATCTAAAATTCAGAATTTTGGAAAGCTAAGATCTTCACATCGGCAAAAATCTTAAATTCAGGGTTCTGGAAAGGTAAAATCTTGAAATCGGCCAAAATTTTCACATCAGGATTTTCGAAAGCTAAGATCTTGAAATCGGCCAATATCTTGAATTCACGATTTTGGAAAGCTAAAATCTTAAAATCAGCCAAAATCTTGAATTCAGGATTTTGGAAAGCTAAATTCTTGAAATCGGCCAGAATCTTAAAATCAGGATTTTGGAAAGCTAAGATCTTGACTTCGGCTAAAATCTTAAATTCAGTGTTTTGGAAAGGTAAAATCTTGAAATCCGCCAAAATTTTGAATTCAGGATTTTCGAAAGCTAAGACCGTGAAGTCGGCCAAAATCTTGAAATCAGATTTTGGAAAGCTAAAATCTTGAAATCGGTAAAAATCTCGATTTCTGGATTTTGGAAAGCTTAAATCTTGAAATCGGCCAAAATCTTGAATTCAGGATTTTGGAAAGGTAAAATCATGAAATCGTCCAAAATCTTCAATTCAGGATTTTGGAAAGCTAAAATGTTCAAATCGGCTAAAATCTTACATTCAGGATTTTGGAAAGCTAAGATCTTGAAATCGGCCAAAATCTTGAATTCACGATTTCGTAAAGCTATGATCTTCAAATCGCCAAAAATCTTGAATTCACGATTTTGAAAGCTTAAAATCTTCAAATCCGCCATAATCTTAAATTCACGATTTTGGAAAGCTAAAATCTTGAAATCCGCCAAAATCTTGAATTCACGATTTTGTAAAGCTAAGATCTTCAAATCGCCAAAAATCTTGAATTCACGATTTTGAAAGCTTAAAATCTTCAAATCCGCCATAATCTTAAATTCACGATTTTGGAAAGCTAAAATCTTGAAGTCCGCCAAAATCTTGAATTCACGGTTTTGGGAAGCTAACATCTTGAAATCGGTTAAAATCTTAAACTAACGATTTTTGAAAGCTAAAATCATGAAATCGGCCAGAATCTAAAATTCAGAATTTTGGAAAGCTAAGATCTTCACATCGGCAAAAATCTTAAATTCAGGGTTCTGGAAAGGTAAAATCTTGAAATCGGCCAAAATTTTCACATCAGGATTTTCGAAAGCTAAGATCTTGAAATCGGCCAATATCTTGAATTCACGATTTTGGAAAGCTAAAATCTTAAAATCAGCCAAAATCTTGAATTCAGGATTTTGGAAAGCTAAATTCTTGAAATCGGCCAGAATCTTAAAATCAGGATTTTGGAAAGCTAAGATCTTGACTTCGGCTAAAATCTTAAATTCAGTGTTTTGGAAAGGTAAAATCTTGAAATCCGCCAAAATTTTGAATTCAGGATTTTCGAAAGCTAAGACCGTGAAGTCGGCCAAAATCTTGAAATCAGATTTTGGAAAGCTAAAATCTTGAAATCGGTAAAAATCTCGATTTCTGGATTTTGGAAAGCTTAAATCTTGAAATCGGCCAAAATCTTGAATTCAGGATTTTCGAAAGCTAAGCTCTTAAAATCGGCTAAGATTTTGAATTTAGGGTTTTGGAAAGCTAAGATCTTAAAATCGGCAAAAATCTTGATTTCAGGATTGTCGAAAGGTAAAATGTTAAAATAGGCCAAACTCTTGAATTCAGGATTTTGAAAAGATAAAATCTTGAAATCGGCCAAAATCTTGAATTCAGAATTTTGCGAAGCTAAAATCTTGAAATCGGCACCACTCTTGACTTCAGGATTTTCTAAAGCTAAGATCTTGAAATCGGCCAAAATCTTGAATTCAGGATTTCGCAAAGGTAGAATCTTGAAATCGGGCAAAATTTTGAATTCAGGATTTTGGAAAGCTAAAATCTTGAAATCGGCCAAAATCTTGAATTCAGGATTTTGGAAAGCTAAGATCCTGAAATCGGCCCAAATCTTGAATTCAGGATTTGGGAAAGGTAACATCTTGAAATCGGCCAAAATCTTTTATTCACGACTTTAGAAAGGTAAAATCTTCAAATCGCGAAAAATCTTGAATTCACGATTTTGGAAATATAAGATCTTGACATCGGCCAATATCTTGAATTCAGGATTTTGAAAAGCTAAGATCTTGAAATCGCCTAAAGTATTGAAATGAGGATTTGAAAAGCTAAGATCTTCAAATCGGCCAGACTCTTTAATTTACGATTTGAGAAAGGTAAAATCTTGAAATCGGCCAAAATCTGGAATTCACGATTTTGGAAAGCTAAGATCTTGAAATCGACGCAAATCTTGAATTCAGGATTTTGAAAAGCTAAGATCTTGAAATCGGCCAAAATCTTGAGTTCAGCATTTTGGAAAGCTAAGATCTTGAAATCGGCCAAAATCTTGAGTTCAGCATTTTGGAAAGCTAAGATCTTGAAATCGGCCAAAATATTGAATTCAGTGTTTTGGAAAGCTAAGATCTTGATATCGGCCAAAATCTTGAAATAAGGATTTTGAAAAGCAAAAATCTTAAAATCGGCCAAAATCTTGAATTCTGGATTTTGGAAAGCTAAAATCTTGAAATCGGTAAAAATCTCGATTTCTTGATTTTGGAAAGCTTAAATCTTGAAATCGGCCAAAATCTTGAATTCAGGATTTTCGAAACCTAAGCTCTTCAAATCGGCCAAGATTTTGAATTCAGGGTTTTGGAAAGCAAAGATCTTAAAATCGGCAAAAATCTTGATTTCAGGATTGTCGAAAGGTAAAATGTTAAAATCGGCCAAACTCTTGAATTCAGGATTTTGAAAAGCTAAAATGTTGAAATCGGCCAAAATCTTGAATTCAGAATTTTGCAAAGCTAAAATCTTGAAATCGGCCAGAAACTTGAATTCAGGATTTTGAAAAGCTAAGATCTTGAAATCGGCCAAAATCTTGAATTCAGGATTTTGGAAAGCTAAGATCTTGAAATCGGCTAAAATCTTGAATTTAGGAATTTTGAAAGCTAAAATCTTGAAATCGGCACCCATCTTGACTTCAGGATTTTCTAAAGCTAACATCTTGAAATCGGCCAAAATCTTGAATTCAGGATTTTGCAAAGGTAGAATCTTGAAATCGGCCAAAATTTTGAATTCAGGATTTTGGAAAGCTAAAATCTTGAACTCGGCCAAAATCTTGAATTTAGGATTTTGGAAAGCTAAGATCTTGAAATCGGCGCAAATCTTGAATTCAGGATTTTGGAAATATAAGATCTTGAAATCGGCCAATATCTTGAATTCAGGATTTTGGAAAGCTAAGATCTTAAAATCTTGCAAAATCTTGAATTAAGGATTTTGAAAAGCTAAGATCTTGAAATCGCCCACAGTATTGAAATGAGGATTTGAAAAGCTAAGATCTTCAAATCGGCCAGACTCTTTAATTTACGATTTGAGAAAGGTAAAATCTTAAAATCGGCCAAAATCTTGAATTCACGATTTTGGAAAGCTAAGATCTTGAAATCGGCCAAAATCTTGAGTTCAGCATTTTGGAAAGCTAAGATCTTGAAATCGGCCAAAATATTGAATTCAGTGTTTTGGAAAGCTAAGATCTTGATATCGGCCTAAATCTTGAATTCAGGATTTTGGAAAGCTAAGCTCTTGAAATCGGCCAAAATCTTGAATTGAGGATCTTGGAAAGCTAAGATCTTAAAATCGGCAAAAATCTTGAATTCACGATTTTCGAAAGGTAAAATCTTGAAATCGGCAAAAATCTTTAATTCAAGATTTTGGAAAGCTAAAATCTTGATTTCGGCCAAAATCTTCAATTCAGGATTTTTAAAAGCTAAGATGTTAAAATCTTGCAAAATCTTGAATTCAGGATTTTGAAAAGCTAAGATCTTGAAATCGCCAAAAGTCTTGAAATGAGGATTTGAAAAGCTAAGATCTTGAAATCGGCCAAAATATTTAATTTACGATTTTAGAAAGGTAAAATCTTGAAATCGGCCAAAATCTTGAGTTCACGATTTTGGAAAGCTAAGATCTTGAAATCGACGCAAATCTTGGATTTAGTATTTTGGAAAGCTAAGATCTTGGAATCCGCCAAAATCTTGAGTTAAGCATTGTGGAAAGCTAAGATCTTGAAATCGGCCAAAATATTGAATTCAGGATTTTGAAATGCTAACATCTTGAAATCGGCCAAAATCTTGAATTGAGGATTTTGGAAAGCTAAGATCTTGAAATCGGCTAAAATCTGGAATTCAGGATTTTAAAAAGCTAACATCTTGAAATCGGCCAAAATCTTACATTTAGGATTTTGGAAAGCTAAGATCTTGACATTGGTTAAAATTTTAAATTGAGAGTTCTGGAAAGTTAAAGTCTTGGAATCCGCCAAAATCTTGAATTCAGGATTTTGGAAAGCTAAGATCTTGAAATCTGCGGAAGTCTTGTATTGAGAATTTTGGAAAGCTAAGATCTTGAAATCGCCCAAAATCTTGAATTTAAGATTTGGAAAGCTAAAATCTTCAAATCGCCCAAAATCTTGAATTCACGATTTTGGAAAGCTAAAATCTTTAAGACGGACAAAATCTTGAATTCACGATTTTGGAAAGCTAAGGTCTCGCAATCGGCCAAAATCTTAAATTAAGGATTTTTAAAAGCTAAAACCTTGAAATCGGCCAAAATCTTACATTTAGGATTTTGGAAAGCTAAGATCTTGACATTGGTTAAAATTTTAAATTGAGAGTTCTGGAAAGTTAAAGTCTTGGAATCCGCCAAAATCTTGAATTCAGGATTTTGGAAAGCTAAGATCTTGAAATCTGCGGAAGTCTTGTATTGAGAATTTTGGAAAGCTAAGATCTTGAAATCGCCCAAAATCTTGAATTTAAGATTTGGAAAGCTAAAATCTTCAAATCGCCCAAAATCTTGAATTCACGATTTTGGAAAGCTAAAATCTTTAAGACGGACAAAATCTTGAATTCACGATTTTGGAAAGCTAAGGTCTCGCAATCGGCCAAAATCTTAAATTAAGGATTTTTAAAAGCTAAAACCTTGAAATCGGCCAAAATCTTACATTTAGGATTTTGGAAAGCTAAGATCTTGACATTGGTTAAAATTTTAAATTGAGAGTTCTGGAAAGTTAAAGTCTTGGAATCCGCCAAAATCTTGAATTCAGGATTTTGGAAAGCTAAGATCTTGAAATGGGCAAAAATCTTGAATTGAAGGATTTTGGAAAGCTAAGATCTTGAAATCGGCCTAAGCCTTGAATTCTTTATTTTGAAATCCTAAGATCTTGAAATCGACCAAAATCTTGAATTCACGAATTTGGAAAGCTAACATCTTGAAATCGGCCAAAATCTTGAATTCCGGATTTTTAAAAGCTAAGATCTTGACATCGGCTAAAATCTTAAATTCAGGGTTCTGGAAAGGTAAAATCTTGAAATCCGCCAAAATTTTGAATTCAGGATTTTCCAAAGCTAATATCTTGAAGACGGCCAAAATCTTTAATTCCGGATTTTGGAAAGCTAAGATCTTGAAATCGGCCAAAATCTTGTATTCAGGATTTTCCAAAGCTTAAATCTTGAAATCGGCTAAAATCTTAAAATTGGCAAAAATCTTGAATTCACAATTGTGGAAAGCTAAAATCTTAAAATCGGTCAAAATCTTGAATTCACAATTTTAGAAAGCTAAAATCTCGAAATCGGCCAAAATCTTGAATTCAGGATTTTGGAAAGCTAAGATCTTAAAATCGGCCCACATCTTAAATTCAGGATTTTGGAAAGCTAAGATCTTGAAATCGTCCAAAATCTTAAATTCACGATTTTGGAAAGCTAAAATCTTGAAATCGGCCAAAATCTTTAATTCAGTAGTTTTAAAAGCGAAAATCTTTAAATCGGCACAAATCTTCAATTCATGATTTTGGAAAGCTAAGATCTTGAATTCGGCCAAAATCTTTAATTCAGGATTTTGGAAAGGTAAAATCTTGAAATCAGCCACAATCTTGAATTCACGATTTTGGAAAGCTAAAATCTTAAAATCGGCCAGAATCTTGAAGTCACGATTTTGGAAAGCTAAGATCTTGAAATCGGCCACAATCTTAAATTAAGGATTTTTGAACGCTAAAACCTTGAAATAGGTCAGAATCTTAAATTCAGGATTTTCGAAAGGTAAGATCTTGACATCGATTAAAATCTTAAATTCAGGGTTCTGGAAACGTAAAATCTTGAAATCCTCAAAAGTCTTGAATTCAGGATTTTGGAAAGCTAAGATCTTTAAACAGACCCAAATCTTGAATTTAGGATTTCGAAAAGCTAAAATCTTAAAATCAGCACAAGTCTTGAATTCAGGATTTTGAAAAGGTAAAATCTGAAAATCGGCAAAAATCGTGAATTCTGGCTTTTGGAAAGCTAAAATCTTGACATCGGCCGAAATCTTCAATTCTGGATTTTCGAAAGCTAAAATCTTGAAATCGGCCAAAATCTTGTATTCAGGATTTTGGAAAGCCAAAACCTCCAAATTGGCCTAAATCTTGAATTCAGGATTTGGGAAGGCTAACATCTTGAAATCGGCCAAAATCTTGAATTCATGATTTAGGAAAACTTAACTCTTGAAAGCGGCTAAGATCTTGACATCGGCCAAAACCTTGCATTCAGGATTCTGGAAAGCTAAGATCTTGAAATCGGCCAAAATCTTGAATTCACGATTTTGGAAAGCTAAGATCTTGAAATCGGCCAAAATCTTAAATTCAGGATGTTTTAAAGCTAAAATCTTGAAATCGGCACCAAACTTGAATTCTGAATTTTGGAAAGCTAAGATCTTGAAATCGACCAAAATCTTAAATCGAGGATTTTGGAAAGGTATAATCTTGAAATCGGCCAAAATCTTATATTCAGGATTTTGGAAAGCTAAAAACTTAAAATAAGCCAAAATATTAAATTCAGGATTTTTGAAACCTAAGATCTTCAAATCGTCCCAAATCTTAAATTCAGGATTTTGGAAAGCTAAGATCTTGAAATGGGGCCAACTCTTCAATTCAGGAGTTTAAAAAGCTAAGATTTTGACATCGGCCAAAATCCTTAATTTAGGATTTCTGAAAGCTCAGATATTGAAATCGGCCAAAATCTTGAATTCAGGATTTAGAAAGCTAAGATCTTCAAATCGGCCAAAATCTTGAATTCACGATTTTGGATAGCTGAAATCTTCAAATCATCCAAAAATCTTGAATTCACGAATTTGGAAAGCTAAGATCTTGCAATCGACGAAAATCTTAAAATAAGGATTTTTAAAAGCTAAAATCTTGAAATCGGCCAGAATCTTAAATTCAATATTTTGGAAAGCTTAGATCTTGACATCGGCCAAAATCTTATATTTAGGGTTCTGGAAAGGTAAAATGTTGGAATGCGCAAAAATCTTGAATTCAGGATTATCGAAAGCTAAGATCTCGAAATTGGCCAAAATCTTGAATTCAGGATCTTGCAAAGCTAAAATGTTGAAATTCGCCAAAAGCTTGAATTCAGGATTTTCCAAAGCTTAAATCTCAAAAGCGGCCAAGATCTTGAAATCGGCCAAAATCTTCAATTGAGGATTTTGGAAAGCTAAAATCTTGAAATTGGCAGAAATCTTGACTTCAGAATTTTGAAAAGCTAAAATCTTCAAATCGGCTAAAATCTTAAATTCAGGATTTTGGAAAGCTAAGATCTTGAAATCCGCCAAAATCTTGAATTCAGGATTTTTAAATCCTAACATCTTGAAATCGGCCAAAATCTTGAATTGAGGATTTTGGAAAGCCAAGATCTTGAAATTGGCCAAGATCTTGCATTGAGGGATTTGGAAAGCTAAGATCTTGAAATCCGCCAAAATCTTGAATTCAGGATTTTTAAATCCTAACATCTTGAAATCGGCCAAAATCTTGAATTGAGGATTTTGGAAAGCCAAGATCTTCAAATTGGCCAAGATCTTGCATTGAGGGATTTGGAAAGCTAAGATCTTGAAATCGGCCAAAATCTTGCATTCAGGATTTTGGAAAGCTAAACTCTTGAATTCAGGATTTTGGAAAGCTAAGATCTTGAAATCGGCCAAAATCTTGAATTCAGGATTTTAAAAACCTAAAATCTTAAAATCGGCCAAAATCTTGAATTCAGTATTTTTAAAAGCTAATATCTTAAAATCGGCACAAATCTTCAATTCAGGATTTTCTAAAGCTAAGATCTTGAAATCGGCCAAAATCTTAAATTAAGGATTTTCGAAAGCTGAGATCTTGACATCGGCTAAAATCTTAAATTCAGGGTTCTGGAAACGTAAAATCTTGGAATCCGCCAAAATCATGAATTTAGGATTTTGGAAAGTTTAAATCTTGAAATCGGCCAAAATCTTGAATTCAGGTTTTTGGAAAGCTAAGATCTTGAAATCGGCTAAAGTCTTGAATTAAGCATTTGGAAAGCTAAGATCTTTAAAGCGGCCCAAATCTTGAATTAAGGATTTCTAAAAGCTACAATCTTAAAATCGGCCAAAATCTTGAATTCAGGATTTTTTAAAGCTAAAATCTTAAAATCAGCACCAATCTTGAATTCACGATTTTGGAAAGGTAAAATCTGGAAATCGGCCAAAATCTTGAATTCTGCCTTTTAGAAAGGTGAAATGTTGAAATCGGCCAAAATGTTGAATTCTGGATTTTAGAAAGCTAAGATCTTGAAATCAGCCAAAATATTCAATTCAGGATTTTGGAAAGCTAAAATCTTGAAATCGGCCCAAATCTTGAATTCAGGATTTTGAAAACCTAAAATCTTTAAATCGGCCAAAATCTTGAATTCAGTATTTTTAAAAGCTAAAATCTTAAAATCGGCACAAATCCACAATTCAGGATTTTGGAAAGCTAAGATCTAGAATTCGGCCAAAATCTTCAATTGAGGATTTTGGAAAGGTAAAATCTTGAAATCCGCCATAATCTTGAGTTCACGATTTTGGAAAGCTAAAATCTTGAAATCGGTCAGAATCTTGAAGTCACGATTTTGGAAAGCTGAGATCTTGAAATCGGCCAAAATCTTAAATTAAGGGTTTTTGAACGCTAAAATCTTGAAATCGGCCAGAATCTTAAAATCAGGATTTTCGAAAGCTAAGATCTTGACATCGGCTAAAATCTTAAATTCAGGGTTCTGGAAACGTAAAATCTTGCAATCCGCCAAAATCTTGAATTCAGGATTTTGGAAAGTTTAAATCTTGAAATCGACCAAAATCTTGAATTCAGAATTTTGGAAAGCTAAAATCTGGAAATCGGCCAAAAGCTTGAATTGAGGATTTCTAAAACCTAAAATCTTAAAATCGGCAAAAATCTTGAATTCTGAATTTTGGAAAGCTAAGATCTTGAAATCCGCCAAAGTATTCAATTCAGGATTTTTGAAAGCTAAAATCTTAAAATCAGCACAAATCTTGAATTCAGGATTTTGGAAAGATAAAATCTGGAAATCGGCCAAAATCTTGAATTCTGGCTTTAGGAAAGCTAAAATCTTGAAATCGGCCAAAATCTTGAATTCAGGATTTTGGAAAGCTAGAATCTTCAAATTCGCCTAAAGCTTGAATTCAGGATTTGGGAAAGCTAACATCATGAAATCGGCCAAAATCTTGAATTCACGTTTCTGGAAACCTTAAATCTTAAAGTAGTAAGAAACGCTCTTCATCAAGAAACTTAAGCCCAATTTAAATATTTAAACGGACTCCATACGTCCGAAACTCTTTGTTTAATATTTTCTCACGTTACAATTTTTAATCAGCTATTGTTGTTTTTTTTTGTATTTATAGACCAAATATCACTAACTTATTTTGACTTGATAATGACGTTCAGCTAACGTCGAAACCTCGTCGCTTTTTAGCAATTTTTTTTTTAATCTTAAAATGATTTTAAGAAATGTTTTATCGCAATTTTTTATAGTAAAATCTTAAAATCGGCCGAAATGCTTAATTCAGGATTTCGGAAAGGTAAAATCTTGAAATCGGACAAAATCTTGAATTCAGGATATTGGAAAGCTAACATCTTGACATCGGCCAAAATGTTGAATTCGGGATTTTTGAAAGCTAAAATCTTGAAATCGGCACAAATCTTGAATTCAGGATTTCGGAAAGCTAAGATCTTAAATTCAGCCAAAATCTTCAATTCAGGATTTTGGAAACCTTAGCTCTTGAAATCGGCCAAAATTTTGAATTCAGGATTTTGGAAAGCTAAGAACTTAAAATCGACCAAAATCTTGAATTCAGCATTTTGGAAAGGTAAAATCTTGAAATCGGCCAAAATTTTCAATTCAGGATTTTGGAAAGCTATAATCTTCAAATCGGCCAAAATCTTGTATTCAAGATTTTGGAAAGCTTAGCTCTTGAAATCTGCCAAGATCTTGAATTCAGGATTTTGGAAAGCTAAGATCTTGACATCCGCCAAAATCTTCAATTCCGGATTTTTGAAAGCTAAAATCTTGAAATCGGCACAAATCTTGAATTCAGGATTTTGGAGAGCTATGATCTTTAATTTCGCCAAAATCTTGAATTCAGGATTTTGGAAAGCTAACATCTTGAAATCGGCCCAAATCTTGAATTCAGGATTTTGGAATGCTAATATCTTGAAATCGGGCTAAATCTTCAAGTTAGGATTTTGGAAAGCTTAGAGTTTGAAATCGGCCAAACTCTTGAATTCAGGATTTGGAAAGCTAAGATCTTCAAATCGGCCAAAATCTTGAATTCACGATTTTGGAAAGCTAAAATCTGGAAATCGGCCAAAATCTTAAATTAAGCATTTTTGAAAGGTAAAATCTTGAAATCGGCCAGAATCTTAAATTCAGCATTTTGAAAAGATAAGATCTTCACATCGGCCAAAATCTTAATTTCAGGGTTCTGGAAATGTAAAATCTTGGAATCTGCCAAAATCTTGAACTCTAGATTTTCGAAAGCTCAGCTCTTGAAATTGGCCAAGATCTTGAATTCAGGATGTTAATAAACTAAGATCTTGAAATCGGCTAAAATCTTGAATTCAGGACTATGGCAAGCTAAAATGTTGAAATCGGCCCAAATCATGAATTCTGGATTTTGGAAAGCTTAAATCTCGAAATCGGCGAAAATCTTGAATTCCGGATTAAGGAAAGCTAAGATCTTGAAATCGGCCTAATTCTTGATTTTAGTATTTGGGAAAGCTTTAATCTTGAAATCGGCAAAAATCTTGAAATCGGCCAAAATCATGAATTCTGGATTTTGGAAACCTTAAATCTCGAAATCGGCCAACATTTTAAATTCAGGATTTAAGAAAGCTAAGATCTTGAAATCGGCCTAAGTCTTGAATTCCGGATTTTAAAAAGCTTTAATCTTGAAATCGGCAAAAATCTTGAAAACGGCCAAAATCTTGAAAACAGGATTTTTGAAAGGTAAGGTCTTGAAATCGGCTAAAGTCTTGAATTCACGATTTTTGAAAGCTAAAATCTTGAAATCGGCCTAACTCTTGAATTCAGGATTTGGAAAAGCTTTAATCTTGAAATTGGGAAAAATCTTGAATTCAGGATTTTCGAACGCTAAGATCTTAAAATCGGCCAAAATCCTGAATTCAGAATTTTTGAAAGCTAAAATCTTGAAATCGCAGAAATCTTGAATTCAGGAATTTGGAAACCTAAGATCTTGAAATCGGCCAAAATCTTAAATTCAGGATTGTGGAAAGCCATGATCTTGAAATCCGCCGAAATCTTAAATTGAGAATTTTGGAAAGCTAAGATCTTGAAATCGCCCAAAATCTTGAATTTTGGATTTAGAAAGCTAAAATCTTCAAATCGCCCAAAATCTTGAATTCACGATTTTGGAAAGCTAAAATCTTCAAGACGGACAAAATCTTGAATTCACGATTTTGGAAAGCTAAAGTCTCGAAATCGGCCAAAATCTTAAATTAAGGATTTTTGAAAGCTAAAATCTTGAAATCGGCCAGAATCTTAAATTCAGGATTTTGGAAAGCTAAGATCTTGACATTGGCTAAAATCTTAAATTCAGGGTTCTGGAATGTTAAAGTCTTGGAATCCGCCAGAAACTTGAATTCAACATTTTCGAAAGCTAAGATCTTGAAATGGGCAAAAATCTCTAATTGAAGGATTTTGGAAGGCTAAGATCTTAAAATCGGCCAAAACCTTGAATTCTTTATTTTGAAATGCTAAGATCTTGAAATCGCCCAAAATCTTGAATTCAGAATTTGGAAAGCTAAGATCTTTAATTCACCCAAAATCTTGAATTCACTATTTTGGAAACGTAAAATCTACAAATCGGCCGTAATCTTGAATTCAGGATTTTGGAAAGCTAAATTCTTGAAATCGGCCAAAATCTTGAATTCACGATTTTGGAAAGCTAACATCTTGAAATAGGCCAAAATCTTAAATTCAGGCTTTTGGAAAGCTAAGATCTTGACATCGGCTAAAATCTTAAATTCAGGGTTCAGGAAAGGTAAAATCTTGAAATCCGCCAAAATTTTGAATCCAGGATTTTCGAAAGCTAAGATCCTGAAGTCGGCCAAAATCTTGAATTCAGGATTTTAAAAAGCTAAGATCTTGAAATCGGCCAAAATTTTGAATTCAGGATTTTGCAAAGCTTCAATCTTGAAATCGGCTAAAATCTTGAAATTGGCAAAAATCTTGAATTCACAATTGTGGAATGGTAAAATCTTGAAATCGGCCAAAATCTTGAATTCAGGATTATGCAAAACTTAAATCTTGAAATCAGCTAAATTCTTGAAATTGGCCAAAATCTTGAATTAGAGATTTTGGAAAACTAAAATCTTGAAATTGGCCGAAATATTGAATTCACAATTTTGGAAAGCTAAAATCTGGAAATCGGCCAAAATCTTGGATTCAAGATTATGAAAAGCCAAGATCTTGAAATCGGCCAAAATCTTAAATTTAGGTTTTTGGAAAGCTAAGATCTTGAAATCGGCCAAAATCTTGAATTCAGGATTTTGAAAAGCTAAGAACTTGAAATCGCCCAAAATCTTGAATTTAGGATTTGGAAAGCTAAGATCTTTAAATCATGCAAAATCTACAATTCACGATTTTGGGAAGCTAAACTCTTCAAGACGGACAAAATCTTGAATTCACGATTTTGGAAAGCTAAGGTCTCGCAATCGGCCAAAATCTTAAATTAAGGATTTTTGAAAGCTAAAACCTTGAAATCGGCCAAAATCTTACATTCAGGATTTTGGAAACCTAAGATCTTGACATTGGTTAAAATCTTAAATTGAGAGTTCTGGAAAGTTAAAGTCTTGGAATCTGCCAAAATCTTGAATTCAGGATTTTGGAAAGCTAAGATCTAGAAATGGGCAAAAATCTTGAATTGAAGGATTTTGGAAAGCTAAGATCTTGAAATCGCCCTAAGCCTTGAATTCTTATTTTTAAATGCTAAGATCTTGAAATCGCCCAAAATCTTGAATTCAGAATTTGGAAAGCTAAGATCTTCAATTCGCCCAAAATCTTGAACTCACTATTTTGGAAACGTAAAATCTTCAAATCGGCCATAATCTTAAATTCACGATTTTCGAAAGCTAAATTCTTGAAATCGACCAAGATCTTGAATTGACGATATTGGAAAGCCAACATCTTGAAATCGGCCAAAATCTTGAATTCCGGATTATTAAAAGCTAAGATCTTGACATCGGCTAAAATCTTAAATTCAGGGTTCTGGAAAGGTAAAATCTTGAAATCCGCCAAAATTTTGAATTCCGGATTTTGGAAAGCTAAGATCTTGAAATCGGCCAAAATCTTGTATTCAGGATTTTTCAAAGCTTAAATCTTGAAATCGGCTAAAATCTTAAAATTGGCAAAAATCTTGAATTCACAATTGTGGAAAGCTAAAATCTTGAAATCGGTCAAAATCTTGAATTCACAATTTTTGAAAGCTAAAATCTCGAAATCGGCCAAAATCTTAAATTCAGGATTTTGGAAAGCTAAGATCTGGAAATCGGCCAACATCTTCAATTGAGAATTTTGTAAAGCTAAGATCTTGAAATCGCCCAAAATCTTAAATTCACGATTAGGAAAGCTAAGTTCTTCAAATCGTCCAAAATCTTTAATTCACGATTTTGGAAAGCTAAAATCTTGAAATCGGCCAAAATCTTTAATTCAGGATTTTGGAAAGGTAAAATCTTGAAATCGGCCAGATTCTTGAAGTCACGATTTTGGAAAGCTAAGATCTTGAAATCGGCCACAATCTTAAATTAAGGATTTTTGAACGCTAAAACCTTGAAAAAGGCCAGAATCTTAAATTCAGGATTTTGGAAAGGTAAGATCTTGACATCGGGTAAAATCTTAAATTCAGGGTTCTGGAAACGTAAAATCTTGGAATCTTCCAAAGTCTTGAATTCAGGATTTTGGAAAGCTAAGATCTTTAAACAGGCCAAAATCTTGAATTTAGGATTTCGAAAAGCTAAAATCTTAAAATCAGCACAAGTCTTGAATTCAGGATTTTGAAAAGGTAAAATCTGAAAATCGGCAAAAATCGTGAAGTCTGGCTTTTGGAAAGCTAAAATCTTGACATCGGTCGAAATCTTCAATTCTGGATTTTGGAAAGCTAAGATCTTGAAATCAGCCAAAATATTAAATTCAGGATTTTGGAAACCTAAAATCTTGAAATCGGCCAAAATCTTGAATCGAGGATTTTGGAAAGGTATAATCTTGAAATCGGCCAAAATCTTATATTCAGGATTTTGGAAAGCTAAAAACTTAAAATAAGTCAAAATATTAAATTCAGGATTTTTGAAACCTAAGATCTTCAAATCGTCCCAAATCTTAAATTGAGGATTTGGAAAGCTAAGATCTTGAAATGGGGCCAACTCTTCAATTCAGGAGTTTAAAAAGCTAAGATTTTGACATCGGCCAAAATCTTGAATTCAGGATTTGGAAAGCTAAGATCTTCAAATCGGCCAAAATCTTGAATTCACGATTTTGGATAGCTGAAATCTTCAAATCGTCCAAAATCTTGAACTCACGAATTTGGAAAGCTAAGATCCTGCAATCGACGAAAATCTTAAAATAAGGACTTTTACAAGCTGAAATCTTGAAATCGGCCAGAATCTTAAGTTCAATATTTTGGAAAGCTTAGATCTTGACATCGGCCAAAATCTTATATTTAGGGTACTGGAAAGGTAAAATGTTGCAATGCGAGAAAATCATGAATTCAGGATTTTCGAAAGCTAAGATCTTGAAATTGGCCAAAATCTTGAATTCGGGATCTTGCAAAGCTAAAATGTTCAAATTCGCCAAAAGCTTGAATTCAGGATTTTCCAAAGCTTAAATCTCAAAAGCGGCCAAGATCTTGAATTCAGGATTTTGGAAAGCTAAAATCTTGAAATCGGCCAAAATCTTGAATTCAGGATTTTGGAAAGCTAACATCTTGAAATCGGCCAAAATCTTGAATTCACGATTTTTCAAAGCTAAAATCTCGAAATCGGCCAAAATCTTGAATTCAGGATTGGGGAAAGCCAAGATCTTGAAATCGGCCTAAGTCTTGAATTCAGGATTTTGGAAAGCTTTAATCTTGAAATCGGTAAAAATCTTTAAATTGGCCAAAATCTTGAATTCAGGATTTTGGAAAGCAAAGATCTTGAAATCGGCCAAAATCTTGAATTCACGATTTTGGAAAGCTCAGCTCTTAAAATCGCCCAAGTTCTTGAATTCAGGACTTGGAAAAACTAAGATCTTGAAATCGGCTAAATTCTTGAATTTACTAATTTTGGAAAGGTAAAATCTTAAAATCGGCCAAAATGCTTAATTCAGGATTTCGGAAAGGTAAAATCTTGAAATCCGCCAAAATCTTCAATTCAGGATATTGGAAAGCTAAGATCTAGACATCGCAGAAAATCTTGAATTCACGATTTTTGTAAGCTAAAATCTTGAAATCGGCACAAATGTTGAATTGAGGATTTTGTAAAGCTAAGATCTTGAATTCGGGCAAAATCTTGAATTCAGGATTTTGGAAAGCTAGGATCTCGAAATCGGCCCAAATCTTGAATTCATGATTTTCGAATGCTAAGATCTTAAAATCGGCCAAAATCCTGAATTCTGGATTTTTGAAAACTAAAATCTTGAAATTAGCACAAATCTTGAATTCAGGATTTTGGAAAGCTAAGATCTTGAAATCGGCCCAAATCTTGAATTCATGATTCTGGAATGCTAAGATCTTAAAATCGGCCAATATCCTGAATTCAGGATTTTTTAAAACTAAAATCTTGAAATCGCACAAATCTTGAATTCAGGATTTTGGAAAGCTTAGCTCTTAAAATCGGCCAAAATCTTGAATTCAGGATTTTGGAAAGCTAACATCTTGAAATCGGCCAAAATCTTGAATGAAGCATTTTGGAAAGGTAAAATCTTGAAATCCGCGAAAATCTTGAATTCTGGAGTTTGGAAAGCTAAAATCTTGAAATGGGCCAAAGTCTTGAATTCATGATTTTGGAGAGCTAAAATCTTGAAATCGACCAAAATCTTGAATTCGGGATTTTGGAAAGCTAAGATATTAAAATTGGCCAAAAACTTGAATCCAGGATTTTTAAAAGCTAAGAGCTTGAAATCACCCAAACTCTTGAATTCAGGATTTTGGAAAGCTAAGATATTGAAATCGGCCAAAAACTTGAATCCAGGATTTTGAAAAGCTAAGATCTTTAAATCACCGAAAATCTTGAATTTAGGATTTGGAAAGCTAAGATCTTCAGATCGGCCCAAATCATGAATTCACGATTTTGGAAAAGTAAAATCTTGAAATCGGCCAAAATATTGATTTTACGATTTTGGAAAGCTAAAATCTTGAAATTACCCAAAATCTTAAATCAAGAATTTTTGAAAGCTAAAATCTTGAAATCGGCCAGAATCTTGAATTCATAATTTTGAAAAGCTTTAATCTTGAAATCGGCAAAAATCTTGAAATAAGCCAAAATCTTGAATTCAGGATTTTGGAAACCAAAGATCTTGAAATCGGCCAAAATCTTGAATTCACGATTTTGAAAAGCTCAGCTCTTAAAATCGGCGAAGATCTTGAATTCAGTATTTGGAAAAACTAACATCTTGAAATCGGCCAAAATCTTAAATTGAGGATTTTGGAAAGCTAAGATCTTGAAATCGGTCAAAATCTTGAATTGAGAATTTTGGAAAGCTAAGATCTTGAAATCGGCCAAAATCTTGAATTCAGGATTTTGGAAAGGTAAAAACTTGAAATCGGACAAAATCTTGAATTCAGGATTTTGGAAAGCTAAAATCTTGAAATCGGCCAAAATCTTCAATTCAGGGTTTTGACAAGCTAAGCTCTTGAAATCGGCCAAGATCTTGAATTGAGGGTTTTGGAAAGCTATGATCTTAAAATCGGTCAAAATGTTGAATTCAGGATTTTGAAATGCTAACATCTTGAAATCGGCCAAAATCTTGAATTGAGGATTTTGGAAAGCTAAGATCTTGAAATCGGCTAAAATCTGGAATTCTGGATTTTGGAAAGCTAAGATCTTGACATCGGCTAAAATCTTAAATTCAGGGTTCTGGAAACGTAAAATCTTGGAATCCGCCAAAATCTTGAATTTAGGATTTTGGAAAGTTTAAATCTTGAAATCGGCCAAAATCTTGAATTCAGGTTTTTGGAAAGCTAAGATCTTGAAATCGGCTAAAATCTTCAATTTAGAATTTTGGAAAGCTAAAGTCTTGAAATCGTCCAAAGTCTTGAATTAAGCATTTTGGAAAGCTAATATCTGGAAATCGGCCAAAATCTTGAATTCTCGATTTTCGAAAGCTAAGATCTTGAAATCAGGCAAAATATTCAATTCAGGATTTTGGAAACCTAAAATCTTGAAATCGGCCCAAATCTTGAATTCAGGATTTTGAAAACCTAAAATCTTAAAATCGGCCAAAATCTTGAATTCAGTATTTTTAAAAGCTAAAATATTAAAATCCGCACAAATCTTCAATTCAGGATTTTGGAAAGCTAAGATCTCGATTTCGGCCAAAATCTTCAATTCAGGATTTTGGAAAGGTAAAATCTTGAAATCCGCCATAAACTTGAATTCACGATTTTGGAAAGCTAAAATCTTGAAATCGGTCAGAATCTTGAAGTCGCGATTTTGGAAAGCTGAGATCTTGCAATCAGCCAAAATCTTAAAATCAGGATTTTGGAAAGCTAAGATCTTGACATCGACTTAAATCTTAAATTCAGGGTTCTGGAAACGTAAAATCTTGGAATCCGCCAAAATCTTGAATTCAGGATTTTGGAAAGTTTAAATGTTGAAGTCGACCAAAATCTTGAATTCAGAATTTTGGAAAGCTAAAATCTAGAAATCGTCCAAAGTCTTGAATTTAGGATTTTTGAGAGCTAAAATCTTAAAATCAGCACAAATCTTGAATTCAGGATTTTGGAAAGCTAAGATCTTGAAATCGGCCAAAATCTTGAATTCAGAATTTTTTAAAGCTAAAATCTTGAAATCGGCAAAAATCTTGAATTTAGAATTTAGGAAAGCTAAGACCTTGAAATCGGCCTAATTCTTGAATTCAGGATTTTGGAAAGGTAAAATCTTGAAATCGGCCAAAATCTTGTATTGAGGATTTTGGAAAGGTATAATCTTGAAATCGGCCAAAATCTTGAATTCAGGATTTTTGAACGCTAAAATCTTGACATCGGCCAGAAACTTAAATTCAGGATTTTCGAAAGCTAAGATCATGAAATCGGCCAAATTCTTGAATTCAGGATTTTGGAAAGGTAAAATTTTGAAATCGGCCTAAATCTTGTATTGAGGATTTTGGAAAGGTATAATCTTGAAATCGGCCAAAATCTTGAACTCAGGATTTTGAAAAGCTAAAAACTTAAAATCGGCCAAAATCTTGAATTCAGGATTTTCGAAAGTTAAGTTCTTCAAATCGTCCGAAATCTTGAATTCAGGATTTTGGAAAGCTAAGATCTTGAAATCGGGCCCAATCTTCAATTGAGGAGTTTGGAAAGCTAAGATTTTGACATCAGCCAAAATCTTAAATTCAGGATTTTTGAAAGCTAAGATATTGAAATTGGCCAACATCTTGAATTCAGGATCTTGCAAAGCTAAAATGTTGAAATTGGCCAAAATCTTGAATTCAGGATTTTGCAAAGCTTAAATCTTAAAATCGGCCAAGATCTTGAATTCAGGATTTGGGAAAGCTAAGATCTTGAAATCGGCCTGAGTCTTAAATTCAGGATTTTGGAAAACTTAAATCTTGAAATCGGGTTAAATCGTGAATTCGGCCAAAATCTTGAATTTCGGATTTTGGAAAGCTAAGGTCTTGAATTCAGCCAAAATCTCGATTTCAAGATTTTGGAAAGCTAAGATCTTGAAATCAGCCAAAATCTTGAATTCAGGATTTTGGAAAGGTAAAATCTTGAAATCGTCCAAAATCTTGAATTCACGATTTTGTAAAGCTAAGATCTTCAAATCGCCAAAAATCTTGAATTCACGATTTTGAAAGCTTAAAATCTTCAAATCTGCCATAATCTTAAATTCACGATTTTGGAAAGCTAAAATCTTGAAATCCGCCAAAATCTTGAATTCACGGTTTTGGAAAGCTAACATCTTGAAATCGGTTAAAATCTTAAACTTACGATTTTTGAAGGCTAAAATCATGAAATATGCCTGAATCTTAAATTCAGAATTTTGGAAAGCTAAGATCTTCACATCGGCTAAAATCTTAAATTCAAGGTTCTGGAAAGGTAAAATCTTGAAATCGGCCAAAATTTTGACATCAGGATTTTCGAAAGCTAAGATCTTGAAATCGGCCAATATCTTGAATTTACGATTTTGGAAAGCTAAAATCTTAAAATGAGCCAAAATCTTGAATTCAGGATGTTGGAAAGCTAAATTCTTGAAATCGGCCAGAATCTTAAAATCAGGATTTTGGAAAGCTAAGATCTTGACATCGGCTAAAATCTTAAATTCAGTGTTCTGGAAACGTAAAATCTTGAAATCCGCCAAAATTTTGAATTCAGGATTTTCGAAAGCTAAGACCTTGAAGTCGGCCAAAATCTTGAAATCAGATTTTGGAAAGCTAAAATCTTGAAATCGGTAAAAATCTCGATTTCTGGATTTTGGAAAGCTTAAATCTTGAAATCGGCCAAAATCTTGAATTCAGGATTTTCGAAAGCTAAGCTTTTAAAATCGGCCTAGATTTTGAATTTAGGATTTTGAAAAGCTAAGATCTTGAAATTACCCAAAAACTTGAATTCAGGATTTGGAAAACTTAGATCTTCAAATCGGCCAAAATCTTGAATTAACGATTTTGGAAAGGTAAAATCTTCAAATCGGCAAAAATCTTGAATTCACGATTTTTGAAAGCTAAGATCTTGAAATCACCCAAAATTTTAAATTCAGGATTTTGGAAAGCTAAAATCTTGAAATCGGCCAAAATCTTGAATTTAGGATTTTGGAAAGCTAAGATCTTGAAATCGGCGCAAATCTTGAATTCAGGATTTTGGAAATATAAAAACATGGAATCGGCCAATATCATGAATTCACGATTTTGGAAAGCTAAGATCTTAAAATCTTGCAAAATCTTGAATTCAGGATTTTGAAAAGCTAAGATCTTGAAATCGCCCACAGTATTGAAATGAGGATTTGAAAAGCTAAGATCTTCAAATCGGCCAGACTCTTTAATTTACGATTTGAGAAAGGTAAAATCTTGAAATCGGCCAAAATCTTGAATTCACGATTTTGGAAAGCTAAGATCTTGAAATCGGCCAAAAACTTGAGTTCAGCATTTTGGAAAGTTAAGATCTTGAAATCGGCAAAAATATTGAATTCAGTGTTTTCGAAAGCTAAGATCTTGATATCGGCCTAAATCTTGAATTCAGGATTTTGGAAAGCTAAGATCTTGAAATCGCCCAAAATCTTGAATTGAGGATCTTGGAAAGCTAAGATCTTAAAATCGGCAAAAATCTTGAATTCACGATTTACGAAAGGTAAAATCTTGAAATCGGCAAAAATCTTTAATTCAAGATTTTGGAAAGCTAAAATCTTGATATCGGCCAAAATCTTCAATTCAGGATTTTAAAAAGCTAAGATCTTAAGATCTTGCAAAATCTTGAATTCAGGATTTTGAAAAGCTAAGATCTTGAAATCGCCAAAAATCTTGAAATGAGGATTTGAAAAGCTAAGATCTTGAAATCGGCCAAAATATTTAATTTACGATTTTAGAAAGGTAAAATCTTGAAATCGGCCAAAATCTTGAGTTCACGATTTTGGAAAGCTAAGATCTTGAAATCGACGCAAATCTTGGATTTAGTATTTTGGAAAGCTAAGATCTTGGAATCGGCCAAAATGTTGAGTTAAGCATTGTGGAAAGCTAAGATCTTGAAATCGGCCAAAATATTGAATTCAGGGTTTTGGAAAGCTAAGATCTTGAAATCGGCCTAAATCTTGAATTCAGGATGTTCGAAAGCTAAGATCTTGACATCGGCCAAAATCTTGAATTCTGGATTTTTAAAAGCTAAAATCTTGAATTCAGGGTTTTGGAAAGCTAAGATCTTGAAATCGGCCTAAATCTTGAATTCAGGATGTTCGAAAGCTAAGATCTTGACATCGGCCAAAATCTTGAATTCCGGATTTTGGAAAGCCAAAATCTTAAAATCAGCCAAAGTCTTGAATTCAGGATTTTCGAAAGCTAAAATCTCGAAATCTGCCAAAATCTTGAATTCAGGATTTTAGAAAGCTAAGATCTTGAAATCGGCCCAAATCTTGAATTCAGGACTTTGGAATGCTAAGATCTTTAAATTGGGCCAAATCTTCAAGTTAGGATTTTGGAAAGCTAAGATTTTGAAATCGGCCAAACTCTTGAATTCAGGATTTGAAAAGCTAAGATATTGAAATCTACCAAAAACTTGAATTTAGGATTTTGAAAAGCTAAGATCTTGAAATTACCCAAAAACTTGAATTCAGGATTTGGAAAACTTAGATCTTCAAATCGGCCAAAATCTTGAATTAACGATTTTGGAAAGGTAAAATCTTCAAATCGGCAAAAATCTTGAATTCACGATTTTTGAAAGCTAAGATCTTGAAATCACCCAAAATATTAAATTAAGGATTTTTGAAAGCTAAAATCTTGAAATCGGCCAGAATCTTAAATTCAGTATTTTGAAAAGCTAAGATCTTGAAATCGGCCAAAATGTTACATTCAGCGTTCTGGAAAGGTAAAATTTTGGAATCCGCCAAACTTTTGAATTTAGGATTTTGGAAAGCAAAGTAATAGGAATCGGCCAAAATCTTGAACTCAGGATTTTGGAAAGCTAAAATGTTGAAATCGGTCAAAATCATGAATTCTGGATTTTGGAAAGCTTAAATCTCGAAATGGGCCAAAATCTTGAATTCAGGATTTGGGAAAGCCAAGATCTTAAAATCGGCCTAAGTCTTGAATTCAGGACTTTGGAAAGCTTTAATCTTGAAATCGGCAAAAATCTTGAAATCGGCCAAAATCTTGAAATCAGGATTCTGGAAAGCTAAGATCTTGAAATCGGCCAAAATCTTGAATTCAGGATTTTGGAAAGCTACGATCTTGAATTCGGCCAAAATCTTGAATTCATGATTTTCGAACGCTGAGATCTTAAAATCGGCGAAAATCCTGAATTCAGGATTTTTGAAAGCTCAAATCTTGAAATCGCAGAAATCTTGAATTCAGGATTTTGGAAACCTAACATCTTGAAATCGGCCAAAAACTTGAATTGAGCATTTTTGAAAGCTAAGATCTTGAAATCGGCCCAAATCTTAAATTCAGGATTGTGGAAAGCCAAGATCTTGAAATCCGCCGAAATCTTGAATTGAGAATTTTGGAAAGCTAAGATCTTGAAATCGCCCGAAATCTAGAATTTTGGATTTGGAAAGCTAAAATCTTCAAATCGCCTAAAATCTTGAATTCACGATTTTGGAAAGCTAAAATCTTCAAGACGGACAAAATCTTGAATTCACGATTTTGGAAAGCTAAAATCTTCAAGACGGACAAAATCTTGAATTCACGATTTTGGAAAGCTAAAGTCTCGAAATCGGCCAAAATCTTAAATTAAGGATTTTTGAAAGCTAAAATCTTGAAATCGCCCAGAATCTTAAATTCAGGATTTTGGAGAGCTAAGATCTTGACATTGGCTAAAATCTTAAATTCAGGGTTCTGGAAAGTTAAAGCCTTGAAATCCGCCAAAATCTTGAATTCAACATTTTCGAAAGCTAAGATCTTGAAATGGGCAAAAATCTTGAATTGAAGGTTTTTGGAAAGCTAAGATCTTAAAATCGGCCAAAACCTTGAATTCTTTATTTTGAAATGCTAAGATCTTGAAATCGCCCAAAATCTTGAATTCAGAATTTGGAAAGCTAAGATCTTTAATTCGCCCGAAATCTTGAATTCACTATTTTGGAAACGTAAAATCTACAAATCGGCCGTAATCTTGAATTCAGGATTTTGGAAAGCTAAATTCTTGAAATCGGCCAAAATCTTGAATTCACGATTTTGGAAAGCTAACATCTTGAAATAGGCCAAAATCTTAAATTCAGGCTTTTGGAAAGCTAAGATCTTGACATCGGCTAAAATCTTAAATTCAGGGTTCAGGAAAGGTAAAATCTTCAAATCCGCCAAAATTTTGAATCCAGGATTTTCGAAAGCTAAGATCTTGAAGTCGGCCAAAATCTTGAATTCAGGATTTTAAAAAGCTAAGATCTTGAAATCGGCCAAAATTTTGAATTCAGGATTTTCCAAAGCTTCAATCTTGAAATCGGCTAAAATCTTGAAATTGGCAAAAATCTTGAATTCACAATTGTGGAAAGGAAAAATCTTGAAATCGGCCAAAATCTTGAATTCAGGATTATGCAAAACTTAAATCTTGAAATCAGCTAAAATCTTGAAATTGGCCAAAATCTTGAATTAGAGATTTTGGAAAACTAAAATCTTGAAATTGGCCGAGATCTTGAATTCACAATTTTGGAAAGCTAAAATCAGGAAATCGGCCAAAATCTTGAATTAAAGATTATGGAAAGCCAAGATCTTGAAATCGGCCAAAATCTTAAATTTAGGTTTTTGGAAAGCTAAGATCTTGAAATCGGCCAAAATCTTGAATTCAGGATTTTGGAAAGCTAAGATCTTGAAATCGGCCAAAATCTTGAATTCAGCATTTTGGAAAGGTGAAATCTTGAAATCGGCCAAAATCTTGAATTCAGGATTTTCCAAACGTAAAATCTTCAAATCGGGTATAATCTTGAATTTACGATTTTGGAAAGCTAACATCTTGAAATGGGCCAAAATCTTGAACTAAGGATTTTTAAAATCTAAAATATTGAAATCGGCCAGAATATGAAATTCAGGATTTTGGAGAGCTAAGATCTTGACATCGTCTAAAATCTTAAATTTAGGCTTCTGGAAAGGTAAAATCTTAAAATCCGCCAAAATTTTGAATTCAGGATTTTTGAAAGCTAAGATCTTGAAATCGGCCGAAATCTTGAATTCAGCATTTTGGAAAGCTAAGATCTTGCGACTCGGCCAAAATCTTGAATTCAGGATTTTGGAAAACTAAAATCTTGAAATCGGCCAAAATCTTGAATTCAGGATTTTGGAAAACTAAGATCTTGAAATCGGCCCAAATCTTCAATTCAGGACTGTAGAAAGCTAAGATCTTGAAATCCGCCGAAATCTTGAATTGAGAATTTTGGAAAGCTAAGATCTTCAAATCGCCCAAAATCTTGAATTCACGATTTTGGAAAGCTAAAATCTTCAAGACGGACAAAATCTTAAAATTCACGATTTTTGAAAACTAAGGTCTCACAATCGGCGAAAATCTTAAATTAACGATTTTTGAAAGCTAAAATCTTGAAATCGGCCAAAATCTTGCATTCAGGATTTTGGAAAGCTAAGATCTTGACACTGGTTAAAATCTTAAATTGAGTTTTCTGGAAAGTTAAAGTCTTGGAATCCGCCAAAATCTTGAATTCAGGATTTTGGAAAGCTAAGATCTTGAAATTGGCCTAAGCCTTGAACTCTTTATTTTGAAATGCTAAGATCTTGAAATTGGCCAAAATCTTGAATTCAGAATTTGGAAAGCTAAGATCTTCAATTCGCCCAAAATCTTGAACTCGCTATTTTGGATACGTAAAATCTTCAAATCGGCCATAATCTTAAATTCACGATTTTCGAAAGCTAAATTCTTGAAATCGACCAAAATCTTGAATTTACGATTTTGGAAAGCTAGCATCTTGAAATCGGCCAAAATCTTAAATCCCGGATTTTTAAAAGCTAAGATCTTGACATCGGCTAAAATCTTAAATTTAGGCTTCTGGAAAGGTAAAATCTTAAAATCCGCCAAAATTTTGATTTCAGGGTTTTCGAAGGCTAAGATCTTGAAGACGGCCAAAATCTTGAATTCCGGATTTTGGAAAGCTAAGATCTTGAAATCGGCCAAAATCTTGAATTCAGGATTTTGCAAAGCTTAAATCTTGAAATCGGCTAAAATCTTAAAATTGGCAAAAATCTTGAATTCACAATTGTGGAAAGCTAAAATCTTGAAATCGGTCAAAATCTTGAATTCACAATTTTGGAAAGCTAAAATCTCGATATCGGCCAAAATCTTGAATTCAGGATTTTGGAAAGCTAAGATCTTAAAATCGGTCCACATCTTAAATTCAGGATTTTGGAAAGCTAAGATCTGGAAATCGGCCAACATCTTGAATTGAGAATTTTGTAAAGCTAAGATCTTGAAATCGCCCAAAATCTTAAATTCAGGATTAGGAAAGCTAAGATCTTCAAATCCTCCAAAATCTTTAATTCACGATTTTGCAAAGCTAAAATCTTGAAATCGGCCAAAATCTTTAATTCAGTAGTTTTAAAAGCGAAAATCTTAAAATCGGCACAAATCTTCAATTCATGATTTTGGAAAGCTAAGATCTTGAATTCGGACGAAATCTTCAATTCAGGATTATGGAAAGGTAAAATCTTGAACTCGGCCATAATCTTGAATTCACGATTTTGGAAAGCTTAAATCTTGAAATCGGCCAGAATCTTGAAGTCACGATTTTGGAAAGCTAAGATCTTGAAATCGGCCACAATCTTAAATTAAGGATTTTTGAACGCTAAAATCTTGAAATAGGCCAGAATCTTAAATTCAGGATTTTCGAAAGCTAAGATCTTGACATCGGGTAAAATCTTAAATTCAGGGTTCTGGAAACGTAAAATCTTGGAATCCGCCAAAATCTTGAATTCAGCTTTTTGGAAGAGCTAAGATTTTGAAATCGGCCAAAATCTTGAATTCAGGTTTTTGGAAAGCTAAGATCTTGAAATCGGCTAAAATCTTCAATTCAGAATTCTGGAAAGCTAAGGTCTTGAAATCGTCCAAAGTCTTGAATTAAGCATTTTGGAAAGCTAAGATCTTTAAAGCGGCCCAAATCTTGAATTAAGGATTTCTAAAAGCTAAAATCTTAAACTCGGCCAAAATCTTGAATTCAGGATTTTTTAAAGCTAAAATCTTAAAATCAGCACAAATCTTGAATTCAGGATTTTGCAAAGGTAAAATCTGGAAATCGGCCAAAATCTTGAATTCTGCCTTTTGGAAAGGTAAAATCTTGAAATCGGCAAAAATCTTGAATTCTGAATTTTGGAAAGCTAAGATCTTGAAATCCGCCAAAGTATTCAATTCAGGATTTTGGAAAGCTATAATCTTAAAATCAGCACAAATCTTGAATTCAGGATTTTGGAAAGATAAAATCTGGAAATCGGCCAAAAGCTTGAATTCTGGCTTTTGGAAAGCTAAAATCTTGAAATCGGCAAAAATCTTGAATTCAGGATTTTGGAAAGCTAGAATCTTCAAATTGGACTAAAGCGTGAATTTAGGATTTGGGAAAGCTAACATCATGAAATCGGCCAAAATCTTGAATTCACGTTTTTGGAAACCTTAAATCTTAAAAGCGGCTAAAATCTTCACATTGGCCAAAATCTTCGATTCAGGATTCTGGAAAGCTAAGATCTTGAAATCGGCCAAAATCTTAAATTCAGGATTTTTGAAAGCTAAGATCTTGAATTCGGCCAAAATCTTGAATTCAGGATTTTTTAAAGCTAAAATCTTGAAATCGGCTCAAATCTTGAATTCAGCTTTTTGGAAAGAAAAGACCTTGAAATCGGCCAAATTCTTGAATTCAAGATTTTGGAAAGGTAAAATGTTGAAATCGGCCAAAATCTTGCATTGAGGATTTTGGAAAGGTATAATCTTGAAATCGGCCAAAATCTGGAATTCAGGCTTTTTGGACGCTAAAATCTTGAAATCGGCCAAAAACTTAAATTCAGGATTTTCGAAAGCTAAGATCTTGAAATCGGCCAAATTGTTGAATTAGAGATTTTGGAAAAGTAAAATCTTGAAATCGGCCAAAATCTTGTATTGAGGATTTTGGAAAGGTATAATCTTCAAATCGGCCAAAATCTTGAACTCAGGATTTTGAAAAGCTAAAATCTTAAAATCGGTCAACATCTTGAATTCAGGATTTTGGAAAGTTAAGTTCTTCAAATCGTCCCAAATCTTGAATTCAGGATTTTGGATAGCTAAGATCTTGAAATCGGGCCAAATCTTCAATTCAGGAGTTTGGAAAGCTAAGATTTTGACATGGGCCAAAATCTTGAATTCAGGATTTTTGAAAGCTAAGATATTGAAATCGGCTAAAATCTTGAATTCAGGATTAGGAAAGCCAAGATCTTGGAATCCGCAAAAATCTTGAATTCAGGATTTTTGAAAGCTAAGATCTTTAAATTGGCCAACATCTTGAATTCAGGATTTTTTAAAGCTAAAATCTTAAAATCAGCACAAATCTTGAATTCAGGATTTTGGAAAGGTAAAATCTTGAAATCGGCCAAAATCTTGAATTCTGCCTTTTGGAAAGGTAAAATCTTGAAATCGGCCAAAATCTTGAATTCAGGATTTTTAATAGCTAAGATCTTGAAATCACCCAAAATCCGGAATTTAGGATTTGGAAAGCAAACATCTTCATATCTTCCAAAATCTTGATTTCCGGATTTTGGAAAGCCAAGATCTTGAAATCGGCCAAAGTCTTGAATTCAGGATTTTCGAAAGCTAAAATCTCGAAATCGGCCCAAATCTTGAATTCAGGATTTTGGAATGCTAAGATCTTTAAATTGGGCCAAATCTTCAACTTAGGATTTTGGAAAGCTAAGATTTTGAAATCGGCCAAACTCTTGAATTCAGGATTTTGAAAAGCTAAGATATTGAAATTACCCAAAAACTTGAATTCAGGATTTGGAAAGCTTAGATCTTCAAATCGGCCAAAATCTTGAATTAACGATTTTGGAAGGGTAAGATCTTCAAATCATGCAAAATCTTGAATTCAAGATTTTGGAAAGCTAAAATCTTAAAATCGGCAAAAATCTTGAATTCACGATTTTTGAAAGCTAAGATCTTGAAATCACCCAAAATCTTAAATTAAGAATTTTTGAAAGCTAAAATCTTGAAATCGGCCAGAATGTTAAATCCAGGGTTCTGGAAAGGTAAAATTTTGGAATCCGCCTAAATTTTGAATTTAGGATTTTGGAAAGCAAAGTAATTTGTCAGGAAATGGAAATCGGCCAAAATCGTGAATTTAAGATTATGAAAAGCCAAGATCTTGAACTCGGCCAAAATCTTAAATTTAGGTTTTTGGAAAGCTAAGATCTTGAAATCGGCCAAAATCTTGAATTCAGGATTTTTAATAGCTAAGATCTTGAAATCACCCAAAATCCGGAATTTAGGATTTGGAAAGCAAACATCTTCATATCTTCCAAAATCTTGATTTCCGGATTTTGGAAAGCCAAGATCTTGAAATCGGCCAAAGTCTTGAATTCAGGATTTTCGAAAGCTAAAATCTCGAAATCGGCCCAAATCTTGAATTCAGGATTTTGGAATGCTAAGATCTTTAAATTGGGCCAAATCTTCAACTTAGGATTTTGGAAAGCTAAGATTTTGAAATCGGCCAAACTCTTGAATTCAGGATTTTGAAAAGCTAAGATATTGAAATTACCCAAAAACTTGAATTCAGGATTTGGAAAGCTTAGATCTTCAAATCGGCCAAAATCTTGAATTAACGATTTTGGAAGGGTAAGATCTTCAAATCATGCAAAATCTTGAATTCAAGATTTTGGAAAGCTAAAATCTTAAAATCGGCAAAAATCTTGAATTCACGATTTTTGAAAGCTAAGATCTTGAAATCACCCAAAATCTTAAATTAAGAATTTTTGAAAGCTAAAATCTTGAAATCGGCCAGAATGTTAAATCCAGGGTTCTGGAAAGGTAAAATTTTGGAATCCGCCTAAATTTTGAATTTAGGATTTTGGAAAGCAAAGTAATTTGTCAGGAAATGGAAATCGGCCAAAATCGTGAATTTAAGATTATGAAAAGCCAAGATCTTGAACTCGGCCAAAATCTTAAATTTAGGTTTTTGGAAAGCTAAGATCTTGAAATCGGCCAAAATCTTGAATTGAGAATTTTGGAAAGCTAAGATCTTGAAATCGGCCAAACTCTTGAATTCAGGATTTTCAAATGCTAAAATCTTGAAATCGGCCAAAATCTTGAATTCAGGATTTTGAAAAGGTAAGATCTTGAAATCGCCCAAAATCTTGAATTTAGGATTTGGAAAGCTAAGATCTTGAAATCATGCAAAATCTTGAATTCACGATTTTGGATAGCTAAATTCTTCAAATCGGACAAAATCTTGAATTCACGATTTTGGAAAGCTAAGGTCTCGAAATCGGTTAAAATCATAAATTAAGGATTTTTGAAACCTAAAATCTTGAAATCGGCCAGAATCTTAAATTCAGGATTTTGGAAAGCTAAGATCTTGACATATGCTAAAATCTTAAATTCAGGGTTCTGGAAAGGCAAAGTCTTGGAATCCGCCAAAATCTTGAATTCAGGCTTTTCCTAAGCAAATATCTTGAAATCGGCCAAAATCTTGAATTGAAGGATTTTGGAAAGCTAAGATCTTAAAATCGCCCAAAGTGTTGAACTCAGAATTTGGAAAGCTAAGATCTTAAAGTCGCCCAAAATCTTGAATTCACTATTTTGCAAACGTAAAATAATCAAATCGGCCATAACCTTGAATTCAAGATTTTGGAAAGCTAAAATCTTGAAATCGGCCAAAATCTTGAATTCAGGATTTAGGAAAGCTAACATCTTGAAATCTGCCAAAAATCTTGAATTCACGATTTTTGAAACCTAAAATCTTGAAATCGGCCAAATTCTTGAATTCACGATTTTTGAAAGCTAAGATCTTGAAATCACCCAAAATCTTAAATTAAGGATTTTCGAAAGCTAAAATCTTGAAATTAGCCAGAATCTTAAATTCAGTATTTTGGAAAGCTAAGATCTTGACATCGGTCAAAATCTTGAATTCAGGATTTTGGAAAGCTAAAATGTTGAAATCGGCCAAAATCTTGAATTCAGGATTTTTAATAGCTAAGATCTTGAAATCACCCAAAATCCGGAATTTAGGATTTGGAAAGCAAACATCTTCATATCTTCCAAAATCTTGATTTCCGGATTTTGGAAAGCCAAGATCTTGAAATCGGCCAAAGTCTTGAATTCAGGATTTTCGAAAGCTAAAATCTCGAAATCGGCCCAAATCTTGAATTCAGGAGTTTGGAATGCTAAGATCTTTAAATTGGGCCAAATCTTCAACTTAGGATTTTGGAAAGCTAAGATTTTGAAATCGGCCAAACTCTTGAATTCAGGATTTTGAAAAGCTAAGATATTGAAATTACCCAAAAACTTGAATTCAGGATTTGGAAAGCTTAGATCTTCAAATCGGCCAAAATCTTGAATTAACGATTTTGGAAGGGTAAGATCTTCAAATCATGCAAAATCTTGAATTCAAGATTTTGGAAAGCTAAAATCTTAAAATCGGCAAAAATCTTGAATTCACGATTTTTGAAAGCTAAGATCTTGAAATCACCCAAAATCTTAAATTAAGAATTTTTGAAAGCTAAAATCTTGAAATCGGCCAGAATGTTAAATCCAGGGTTCTGGAAAGGTAAAATTTTGGAATCCGCCTAAATTTTGAATTTAGGATTTTGGAAAGCAAAGTAATTTGTCAGGAAATGGAAATCGGCCAAAATCGTGAATTTAAGATTATGAAAAGCCAAGATCTTGAACTCGGCCAAAATCTTAAATTTAGGTTTTTGGAAAGCTAAGATCTTGAAATCGGCCAAAATCTTGAATTGAGAATTTTGGAAAGCTAAGATCTTGAAATCGGCCAAACTCTTGAATTCAGGATTTTCAAATGCTAAAATCTTGAAATCGGCCAAAATCTTGAATTCAGGATTTTGAAAAGGTAAGATCTTGAAATCGCCCAAAATCTTGAATTTAGGATTTGGAAAGCTAAGATCTTGAAATCATGCAAAATCTTGAATTCACGATTTTGGATAGCTAAATTCTTCAAATCGGACAAAATCTTGAATTCACGATTTTGGAAAGCTAAGGTCTCGAAATCGGTTAAAATCATAAATTAAGGATTTTTGAAACCTAAAATCTTGAAATCGGCCAGAATCTTAAATTCAGGATTTTGGAAAGCTAAGATCTTGACATATGCTAAAATCTTAAATTCAGGGTTCTGGAAAGGCAAAGTCTTGGAATCCGCCAAAATCTTGAATTCAGGCTTTTCCTAAGCAAATATCTTGAAATCGGCCAAAATCTTGAATTGAAGGATTTTGGAAAGCTAAGATCTTAAAATCGCCCAAAGTGTTGAACTCAGAATTTGGAAAGCTAAGATCTTAAAGTCGCCCAAAATCTTGAATTCACTATTTTGCAAACGTAAAATAATCAAATCGGCCATAACCTTGAATTCAAGATTTTGGAAAGCTAAAATCTTGAAATCGGCCAAAATCTTGAATTCAGGATTTAGGAAAGCTAACATCTTGAAATCTGCCAAAAATCTTGAATTCACGATTTTTGAAACCTAAAATCTTGAAATCGGCCAAATTCTTGAATTCACGATTTTTGAAAGCTAAGATCTTGAAATCACCCAAAATCTTAAATTAAGGATTTTCGAAAGCTAAAATCTTGAAATTAGCCAGAATCTTAAATTCAGTATTTTGGAAAGCTAAGATCTTGACATCGGTCAAAATCTTGAATTCAGGATTTTGGAAAGCTAAAATGTTGAAATCGGCCAAAATCATGATTTCTGGATTTTGGAAAGCTTAAATCTCGAAATCGGCCAAAATCTTGAATTCAGGATTTAGGAAAGCCAAGTTCTTGAAATCGGCCTAAGTCTTGAATTCAGGATTTTGGAAAACTTTAATCTTGAAATCGGCAAAAAAACTTGAAATCGGCCAAAATCTTGAATTTAAGATTATGAAAAGCAAAGATCTTGAAATCGGCCAAAATCTTAAATTTAGGTTTTTGGAAAGCTAAGATCTTGAAATCGGCCAAAATCTTCAATTCACGATTTTGGAAAACTCAGCTATTAAAATCGGCCAAGATCTTGAATTCAGGATTTGGAAAATCTAAGATCTTGAAATCGGCTAAATTCTTGAATTTACGACTTTGGAAAGGTAAAATCTTAAAATCGGCCAAAATGCTTAATTCAGGATTTCGGAAAGGTAAAATCTTGAAATCGGCAAAAATCTTGAATTCAAGATATTGGAAAGCTAAGATCTTGACATCGGCCAAAATCTTGAATTCAGGATTTTTGAAAGCTAAAATCTTGACATTGGCCAATATATTGAATTTAGGATTTGGAAAGCTAAGATCTTCAAATCATGCAAAATCTTGATTTCACGATTTTGGAAAGCTAAAATCTTCAAGACGGACAAAATCTTGAATTCACGATTTTGGAAAGCTAAGGTCTCGTAATCGGCAAAAATCTTAAATTAAGGATTTTTGAAAGCTAAAATCTTGAAATGGCCAGAATCTTAAATTCAGGATTTTGGAAAGCTAAGATCTTGACATTGGCTAAAATCTTAAATTCAGGGTTCTGGAAAGGTAAGGTCTTGGAATCCGTCAAAATCTTGAATTCAGGATTTTCGTAAGCTAATATCTTGAAATCGGCCAAAATCTTGAATTGAAGGATTTTGGAAAGCTAAGATCTTGAAATGGCCCAAAGTGTTGAACTCACAATTTGGAAAGCTAAGATCTTAAAATCGCCCAAAATCTTGAATTCACTATTTTGGAAACGTAAAATCTTCAAATCGGCCATAACCTTGAATTGACGATTTTGGAAAGCTAAAATCTTGAAATCGGCCAAAATCTTGAATTCACGATTTTTTGAAAGCTAAAATCTTGAAATCGGCAAAAATCTTAAATTCACGATTTTTGAAAGCTAAGATCTTGAAATCACCCAAAATCTTAAATTAAGGATTTTGGAAAGCTAAGATCTTGACATCGGCCAAAATCTTAAATTCAGGTTTCTGGAAAGGTAAAATTTTGGAATCCGCCAAAATCTTTACTTTAGGATTTTGGAAAGCAAAGTAATAGAAATCGGCCAAAATCTTGAATTCAGGATTTTGGAAAGGAAAAGTGTTGAAATCGGCCAAAATCATGAATTCTGGATTTTGGAAAGCTTAAATCTCGAAATCGCCCAAAATCTTGAATTCAGGATTTTGGAAAGCAAAGATCTTGAAATCGGTCAAAATCTTGTATTCACGATTTTGGAAAGCTCAGCTCTTAAAATCGGCCAAGATCTTGAATTCAGGATTTGGGAAAACTAAGATCTTGAAATCGGCTAAATTCTTGAATTTACGATTTTGGAAAGGTAAAATCTTAAAATCGGCCAAAATGCTTAATTCAGGATTTCGGAAAGGTAAAATCTTGAAATCGGCGAAAATCTTGAATTCAGAATTTCGGAAAGCTAAGATCTTGAAATTGGCCCAAATCTTGAACTCATGATTTTCGAATGCTAAGATCTTAAAATTGGCCAAAATCCTGAATTCAGGATTTTTGACAACCAAAATCTTGAAATGGGCACAAATCTTGAATTCAGGATTTTGGAAAGCTAAGATCTTGAACTCGACCAAAATCTGGAATTCAGGATTTTGGAAAGCTAAGATCTTGAAATCGGCCCAAATCTTGACTTCATGATTTTAAAAAGCTAAGATCTTAAAATGGGCCAAGGTGTTGAATTCAGGATTTTGAAGGGCTAAAATCTTGAAATCAACCAAAATCTTGAATTCGGGATTTTGGAAAGCTAAGATATTAAATTTGGCCAAAAACTTGATTCCAGGATTTTCTGAAGCTAAGAGCTTGAAATCACCCCAACTCTTTTCAGGATTTTGGAAAGCTAAGATATTGAAATCAGCCAAAAACTTGAATCCAGGATTTTGAAAAGCTAAGATCTTCAAATCACCCAAAATCATGAATTCACGATTTTGGAAAGGTAAAATCTTGAAGTCGGCAAAAATCTTGATTTTACGATTTTGGAAAGCTATAATCTTGTAATCACCCAAAATCTTAAATTAAGGATTTTTTAAAGCTAAAATCTTGAAATCAGCCAGAATCTTAAATTCAGCATTTTGGAGAGCTAAGATCTTGAGATCGGCCAAAAGCTTAAATTCAGGGTTCTGGAAAGAAATCGGCCAAAATCTAGAATTCAGGATTTTGGAAAGCTAAAATGTTGAAAGCGGCCAACATCCTGAATTCTTGATTTTGGAAAGCTTAAATCTCAAAATCGGCCAAAATCTTGAATTCAGGATTTTGGAAAGCCAAGATCTTAAAATCGGCGTAAGTCTTGAATTCAGGATTTTGGAAAGCTTTAATCTTGAAGTCGGCAAAAATCTTAAAATCGGCCAAAATCTTGAATTCAGGATTTTGGAAATGTAAGATCTTGTAATTGGCCAAAATCTTGAATTCACGATTTTGTAAAGCTCAGCTCTTAAAATCGGCCAAGATCTTGAATTCAGGATTTTGAAAAACTAAGATCTTAAGATCGGCTAAAATCTTGAATTTACGATTTTGGAAAGGTAAAATCTTAAAACCGGCCAAAATGCTTAATTCAGGATTTCGGAAAGGTAAAATCTTGAAATCGGCGAAAATCTTGAATTTCGGTTTTTGGAAAGCTAAGATCTTGAATTCGGCCAAAATCTTGAATTCAGAATTTTGGAAAGCTAAGATCTTGAAATCGGCCCAAATCTTGAATTCATGATTTTCGAATGCTAAGATCTTAAAAGCGGCCAAAATCCTGAATTTAGGATTTTTGAAAGCTAAAATCTTGAAATCGCACAAATCTTGAATTTAGGATTTTCGAAAGCTAAGATCTTGAAATCGCACAAATCTTGAATTCAGGATTTTTGAAAACTAAGGTCTTGAAATCGGCCCAAATCTTGAATTCAGGATTGTAGAAAGCTAAGATCTTGAAATCCGCCGAAGTGTTGTATTGAGAATTTTGGAAAGCTAAGATCTTGAAATCGCCCAAAATCTTGAATTTAGGATTTGGAAAGCTAAAATCTTCAAATCGCCCAAAATCTTGAATTCACGATTTTGGAAAGCTAAAAACGTAAAGACGGACAAAATCTTGAATTCACGATTTTGGAAAGCTAAGGTCTCGCAATCGGCCAAAATCTTAAATTAAGGATTTTTGAAAGCTAAAATCTTGAAATCGGCCAAAATCTTACATTCAGGATTTTGGAAAGCTAAGATCTTGACATTGGTTAAAATCTTAAATTTAGAGTTCGGGAAAGTTAAAGTCTTGGAATCCGCCAAAATCTTGAATTCAGGATTTTGGAAAGCTAAGATCTTGAAATGGGCAGAAATCTTGAATTGAAGGATTTTGCAAAGCTAAGATCTTGAAATCGGCCTAAGCCTTGAATTCTTTATTTTGAAATGCTAAGATCTTGAAATCGCCAAAAATCTTGAATTCTGAATTTGGAAAGCTAAGATCTTCAATTTGCCCAAAATCTTGGACTCACTATTTTGGAAACGTAAAATCTTGAAATCGACTAAAATCTTGAATTCCGGATTTTGGAAAGCTAAGATCTTGAAATCGGCCAAAATCTTGTATTAAGGATTTTGCAAAGCTAAAATCTTGAAATCGGCCAAAATCTTAAATTCAGTAGTTTTAAAAGCGAAAATCTTTAAATCGGCACAAATCTTTAATTCATGATTTTGGAAAGCTAAGATCTTGAATTCGGCCAAAATTTTCAATTCAGGATTTTGGAAAGGTAAAATCTTGAAATCGGCCATAATCTTGAAATCGGCCAGAATCTTGAAGTCACGATTTTGGAAAGCTAAGATCTTGAAATCAGCCACAATCTTAAATTAAGGATTTTTGAACGCTAAAACCTTGAAATAGGTCAGAATCTTAAATTCAGGATTTTCGAAAGGTAAGATCTTGACATCGGGTAAAATCTTAAATTCAGGGTTCTGGAAACGTAAAATCTTGGAATCCTCCAAAGTCTTGAATTCAGGATTTTGGAAAGCTAAGATCTTTAAACAGACCCAAATCTTGAATTTAGGATTTCGAAAAGCTAAAATCTTAAAATCAGCACAAGTCTTGAATTCAGGATTTTGAAAAGGTAAAATCTGAAAATCGGCAAAAATTGTGAATTCTGGCTTTTGGAAAGCTAAAATCTTGACATCGGCCGAAATCTTCAATTCTGGATTTTGGAAAGCTAAGATCTTGAAATCAGCCAAAATATTAAATTCAGGATTTTGAAAGCTAAAATCTTGAAATCCGCACAAATCTTGAATTCAGGATTTTGGAAAGCTAAGATCTCAAAAGCGGCCAAAATCGTGAATTCACGATTTGGAAAGGTAAAATCTTAAAATCGGCCAAAATCCTTAATTCAGGATTTCGGAAAGATAAAATCTTGAACTCGGCCATAATCTTCAATTTAGGATATTGGAAAGCCAAGATCTTGACATCGCCCAAAATCTTGAATTCAGGATTTTTGAAAGCTAAAATCTTGAAATCGGCACAAATCTTGAATTCAGGATTTTGGAAAGCTAAGATCTTGAAATCGGGCAAAATTTTTAATTTAGCTTTTTGGAAAGCTAAGATTTTGAAATCGGCCAAACTCTTGAATTCAGAATTTTGGAAAGCTAAGATCTTGAAATCACCCAAAATCTTGAATTCAGGATTTGGAAATCTAACATCTTCAAATCGGCCAAAATCTTGAATTCACGATTTTGGAAAGCTAAATTCTTGAAATCGGCCATAATCTTGAGTTCAGGATTTTGGAAAGCTAGGATCTTGAAATTAGCCAAAACCTTGAATTCAGTATTATGGAAAGCTAAGATCTTGAAATCGGCCGAAAAATCTTAAATTTAGGGTTCTGGAAAGGTAAAATCTTGGAATCCGCCAAAATCTTGGATTTAGGATTTTGGAAAGCTAAGATCTAGAAATCAGCCAAAATGTTGAATTCAGGATTTTGGAAAACTAAGATGTTGAAATCGGCCAAAATCTTGAATTCAAGATTTTGGAAAGCTAAGATCTTGAAATCGGCCAAAATATTGAATTCAGTATTTGGGAAAGCTGAGCTCTTGAACTCGGCCAAGATCTTGAATCTAGGATTTTAAAAACTAAGATCTTGGAATCCGCTAAAATCTTGAATTCACAATTTTGGAAAGCTAAAATCTTGAAATCCGCACAATTCTTGAAATTAGGATTTTGGAAAACTAAGATCTTTAAATCGGCCAAAATCTTGAATTCAGGATTTTGAAAAGCAAAGATCTTAAAATCGGCCAAAATCTTGAATTGAGGATTTTGGAAAGCTAAGATCTTGAAATCTCTGAAAATCTTGAAATCAGGATTATGGAAAGATAAAATCTTGAAATCGGCACAAATCTTGAATTCAGGATTTTGGAAAGCTAAGATCTTAAAAGCGGCCAAAATCTTGAATTCACGATTTTGGAAAGGTTAAATCTTAAAATCGGCCAAAATGCTTAATTCAGGATTTCGGAAAGATAAAATCTTGAACTCGGCCATAATCTTCAATTTAGGATATTGGAAAGCTAAGATCTTGACATCGCCCAAAATCTTGAATTCAGGATTTTTGAAAGCTAATATCTGGAAATCGGTACAAATCTTGGATTCAGGATTTTGGAAAGCTAAGATCTTGAAATCGGCCAAAATCTTGGAATCTGGATTTGGGAAAGCTAAAATCTTAAAACCGGCAAAAATCTTGTATTCAGGATTTTGGAAACCTAAGATCTTGAAATCGGCCAAAATCTTGAAATCTGGATTTGGGAAAGCTAAGATCTTGAAATCGGCCTAAGTCTTGAATCCTGGATTTTTGAAATCTTAAATCTTGAAATCGGCTAAAATCTTAAAATTCGTCAAAATCTTGAATTCAGGATTTTGGAAAGCTAAGATCTTGAAATCGGCCAAAATCTTGAATTCAGGATTTTTGAAACCTAAGATCTTGAAATTGCCCAAAATCTTGAATTCAGGATTTTTGAAAGCTCAGCTCTTGAAATCGGCCAAGATTTTGAATTCAGCATTTTGAAAAACTACGATCTTGAAATCGGTTAAAATCTTGAATTTACGATTTTGGGAAGGTAAAATCTTAAAATCGGCCAAAATGCTTAATTCCGGATTTCCGAAAGATAATATCTTGAAATCGGCCAAAATCTTCAATTCAGGATATTGCAAAGCAAAAATCTTGAATCGCACAAATCTTGAACTCAGGATTTCGGAAAGGTAACATCTGGAAATCGGCCAAAGTCTTGAATTCAGGATTTTGGTAAGCTAAAATCTTGAAATCAGCCAAAATCTTAAATTCAGGATTTTGGCAAGCTAAGATCTTGAAATCGGGCCAAATCTTCAATTTAGGATTTTGGAAAGCTAAGATTTTGAAATGACTCAAAATCTTGAATTCAGGATTTGGAAAGCTAAGATCTTCAAATCGGCCAAAATCTTGAGTTCACGATTTTGGAAAGCTAAGATCTTGAAATCCGCCAAAAACTTGAATTCAGGATTTTGAAAGGTAAGATCTTGAAATCACCCAAAATCTTGAATTCAGGATTTGGAAAGCTAAGATCTTGAAATCGGCCAAAATCTGGAATTCACGATTTTAGAAAGGTAAAATCTTCAAATCGGCCAAAATCTTGAATTCACGATTTTGGAAAGCTAAAATGTCGAAGTCGGCCAAAATCTTCAATTCAGGATTTTTGAAACCTAAGATCTTGAAATTGCCCAAAATCTTGAATTCAGGATTTTTGAAAGCTCAGCTGTTGAAATCGGCCAAGATTTTGAATTCAGCATTTTGAAAAACTAGGATCTTGAAATCGGTTAAAATCTTGAATTTACGATTTTGGGAAGGTAAAATCTTAAAATCGGCCAAAATGCTTAATTCCAGATTTCCGAAAGATAATATCTTGAAATCGGCCAAAATCTTCAATTCAGGATATTGGAAAGCAAAAATCTTGAATCGCACAAATCTTGAAATCAGGATTTTGGAAAGCTAAGATCTTGAATTCGGCCAAAATCTTAATTTCAGGGTTCTGGAAATGTAAAATCTTGGAATCTGCCAAAATCTTGAACTCTAGATTTTCGAAAGCTCAGCTCTTGAAATTGGCCAAGATCTTGAATTCAGGATGTTGATAAACTAAGATCTTGAAATCGGCTAAAATCTTGAATTCAGGATTATGGCAAGCTAAAATGTTAAAATCGGCCCAAATCATGAATTCTGGATTTTGGAAAGCTTAAATCTCGAAATCGGCGAAAATCTTGAATTCGGGATTTAGGAAAGCTAAGATCTTGAAATCGGCCTAAGTCTTGAATTCCGGATTTTAAAAAGCTTCAATCTTGAAATCGGCAAAAATCTTGAAAACGGCCAAAATCTAGAATTCACGATTTTCGAAAGCTAAGATCTTAAAATCAGCCAAAATATTAAATTAAGGATTTTGGAAAGCTAAAATCTCGAAATCGGCCTAAGTCTTGAATTCAGGATTTGGGAAAGCTTTAATCTTGAAATTGGGAAAAATCTTGAATTCAGGATTTTGGAAAGCTAAGATTTTGAAATCGGCCAAAATCTTAAATTCACGATTTTGGAAAGCTCAGCTCTTGAAATCGGCCAAGATCTTGGATTCCGGGTTTTGAAAAACTAAGATCTTGAAATCGGCTATAATCTTGAATTCACGATTTCCGAAAGGTAAAATCTTCAAATCGGAAATAATCTTGAATTTACGATTTTGGAAAGCTAAAATCTTGAAATCGGCCAAAATATTGATTTCACGATTTTGGAAAGCTAAGATCTTGAAATCACCCAAAATCTTAAATTAAGTATTTTTGAAAGCTAAAATCTTGAAATTGGCCAGAATCTGCAATTCAGCATTTTGGAAAGCTAAGATCTTGACATCGGCCAAAATCTTAAATTCAGGATTCTGGAAAGGTAAAATCTTGAAATCCGCCAAAATCTTGAATTCAGGATTTTGGAAAGCTAAGATCTTGAAATCGGCCAAAATCTTGAATTCACGATTTTGGAAAGCTCAGCTCTTGGATTCGGCCAAGATCTTGAATTCAGGATGTTGAAAAACTAAGATCTTGAAATCTGCTAAAATCTTGAATTCAGGATTATGGAAAGCTAAAATGTTGAAATCGGCCCAAATCATGAATTCTGAATTTTTGAAAGCTAAAATCTTGAAATTGGCCAGAATCTTCAATTCAGCATTTTGGAAAGCTAAGATCTTGACATCGGCCAAAATCTTAAATTCAGGGTTCTGGAAAGGTAAAATCTTGGAATCCGCCAAAATCTTGAATTCAGGATTTTGGAAAGCTAAGATCTTGAAATCGGCCAAAATCTTGAATTCACGATTTTGGAAAGCTCAGCTCTTGAAATCGGCCAAGATCTTGAATTGAGGATGTTGAAAAACTAAGATTTTGAAATCTGCTAAAATCTTGAATTCAGGATTATGGAAAGCTAAAATGTTGAAATCGGCCCAAATAATGAATTCTGGATTTTGGAAAGCTTAAATCTCGAAATCGGCCAAAATCTTGTATTCAGGATTTGGGAAAGCTAAGATCTTCAAATCGGCCAAAATCTTGAATTCCCGATTTTGGAAAGCTCAGCACTTGAAATCGGCCAAGATCTTGAATTCAGGATTTTGAAAAACTAAGATCTTAAAATCGGCTAAAATCTTCAATTCAGGATTATGGAAAGCTAAAATGTTGAAATCGGCCCAAATCATGAATTCTGGATTTTGGAAAGCTTAAATCTCGAAATCGGCCAAAATCTTGAATTTACGATTTTCGAAAGCTCCGCACTTGAAATCGGCCAAGATCTTTAATTCAGGATTTGGGAGAGCTAAGATCTTGAAATCGGCCTATCTCTTGAATTCAGGATTTGGGAAAGCTTTAATCTTGAAATCGGCAAAAATCTTGAATTCACGATTTTGGAAAGCTAAGATCTTGAAATCACCCAAAATCTTAAATTAAGGATTTTTGAAAGCTAAAATCTTGAAATCGGCCAGAACCTTAAATTCAGTATTTTGGAAACCAAAGGTCTTGACATCGGCCAAAATCTTAAATTCAGGGTTCTGGAAAGGTAAAATCTTGGAATCCAGCAAATCTTGAATTTAGGATTTTGCAAAGCTAAGATCTAGAAAAAGCCCAAAATCTTAAATACAGGATTTTGGAAAGCTAAAATATTGCAATCGGCCAAAATCATGAATTCAGGATATTGGAAAGCTAAGATCTTGACATCGGCAAAAATCTTCAATTCGAGATTTTTGAAAGATAAATCTTGAAATCGGCACAAATCTTGAATTCAGCATTTTGGAATGGTAAAATCTTGAAATCGGCCAAATCTTGAATTCAGGATTTTGGAAAGCAAAACTCTTAAAATCGGCCGAAATGTTGAATTCAGGATTTTGGAAAGCTAAGATTTTGAAATCGGCCAAAAGCATGAATTCAGGATTTTGAAAAGCTAAGATGTTGAAATAACCCAAAATCTTGCATTCAGGATTTGGAAAGCTAAGATCTTAAAATTGGCCAAAATCTTGAATTTACGATTGTGGAAAGGTAAAATCTACAAATCGGCCAAAATCTTGAATTCAAGATTTTTAAAAGCTTAGCTCTTGAAAGCGGCCAAGATCTTAAATATAGGATTTTGGAAGGCTATGATCTTGAAATCGGCCAAAAATCTTGTATTCAGGATTTTGGAAAGCTAAGATCTTGAAATCGGCGAAAGCCTTGAATTCACCATTTTGGAAAGGTAAAATCTTCAATTCGGCCAAGATCTTGAATTCAAGATTTTGGAAAGCTTAGCTCTTGAAATCGGCCAAAATCTTGAATTCAGGATTTTGGATATCTGAAAATCGCCCAAAATCTTGAATTTACGATTTTGGAAAGCTAAGATCTTAAAATCGGCCAAAATCTTGAATTCAGGATTTTGGAAAGGTAAAATCTTGAAATCGGCCAAAATCTTGAATTCAGGGTTTTTGAAAGCTAAAATCTTGAAATTGGCCAAAGTCTTGAATTTAGGATTTTGGAAAGCTAAAATCTTGAAATCGGCCGAAATCTCGAATTCAGGATTTTGGAAAGCTAAGATCTGGAAATCGGGCCAAGTCTTCAAGTTAGGATTTTGGAAGCTAAGATTTTGAAATCGGCCAAACTCTTAAATTCAGGATTTTGGTTTGCTAAGATATTGAAATCGGCCAAAAACTTGAATTCAGGATTTTGAAAAGCTGAGATCTTAAAATCATCCAAAATCTTAAATTCAAGATTTGGAAAGTTAAGATCTTGAAATCCGCAAAAATCTTGAATTCACGAATTTGGAAAGGTAAAATCCTCAAATCGGCCAAAATCTTGAATTTAAGATTTTGGAAAGCTAAAATCTTGAAATCGGCAAAAATCTTGAATTTAGGATTTTTTAAAGAAAAAATCTTGTAATCGGTCATAATCTTAAATTCAGGATTTAGGAAAGCTAAGCTCTTGAATTCGGCCAAAATCTTAAATGTAGGATTTTTTGTAAGCTTAAATCTTGAAATCGGCTCAAATCTTGAATTCAGGATTTTGGAAAGCTAAGATCTTAAATTCAGCCGAAATCTTGAATTCAGGATTTTGGAAAGCTAAAATCTTAAAATCGGGCAAAATCTTGAATTCAGGATTTTGGAAAGCTAAAATCTTGAAATTGGCCAAAAACTTGAATTCAGGATTTTGAAAAGCTAAGATCTTAAAATCACCCAAAATCTTGAATTCAAGATTTGAAAAGTTAAGATCTTCAAATCGGTAAAAATCGTGAACTCACGATTTTGGAAAGGTAAAATCTTTAAATCGGCCAAAATCTTCAATTCACGATTTTGGAAAGATAAAATCTTGAAATTGGCCAAAATCTTGAATTCAGGATTTTGAAAAACTAAGATCTTGAAATCGGCTAAAATCTTGAATTCACGATTTTGGAAAGGTAAAATCTTAAAATCGGCCAAAATGCTCAACTCAGGATTTTTGAAACATAATATCTTGAAATCGGCACAAATCTTGAATTAGGGATGTTGGAAAGCTATGATCTTGAATTCGTCCAAAATCTTGAATTCAGGATTTTCGAAAGCTAACATCTTGATATCGAGCCAAATCTTGAATTCAGGATTTTGCACTGCTAAGATCTTGAAATCGGGCTAAATCTTCAAGTTAGGATTTTGGAAAGCTAAGATATTGAATTCAGCCAAAAACTTCAATTCTGGATTTTGAAAAGCTAACATCTTGAAGTCACCCAAAATCTTGAATTTAGGATTTGGAAAGCTAAGATCTTCAAATCGGCCAAAATCTTGAATTCACGATTTTGGAAAGCTAAAATTTTAACATCGGCCAAAATCTAAAATTAAGGATTTTTGAAACCTAAAATCCTGAAATCGGTCAGAATCTTGAATTCAGGATTTTTGAAAGCGAAGGTCTTGAAATCGGCTAAAATCTTGAATTCAGGATTTTGGAATGCTAAGATCTTTAAATCACTTAAAATCTTAAATAAAGGATTTTTGAAAGCTAAAATCTTGAAATCGGCCAGAATCTTAAATTCAGCATTTTTGAAAGCTAAGATCTTCACATCGGCCAAAATCATAAATTCAGCGTTCTCGAAAGGTAAAATCTTGGAATCTGCCAAAATCCTCAATTTAGGATTTTGGAAAGCTAAGATCTAGAAAAAGGCCAAAATCTTGAATTTAGGATTTTGGAAAGCTAAAATGTTCAAATCGGCCCAAATCATGAATCCTGGATTTTGGAAAGCTTAAATCTCGAAATCGGCTAAAATCTTGAATTCACGATTTTGGAAAGGTAAGATCTTCAAATCGGCCAAAATCTTGAATTCACGTTTTTGGAAAGGTAAAATCTTCGAACTGACCAAAATCTTGAATTCACGATTTTGGAAAGCTAAAATCTTGAAATCGGCCCAAGTCATGAATTCTGGATTTTGGAACGCTAAGATCTTGAAATCGGCCTAAGTCTTGAATTCAGTATTTGGGAAACGTTTAATCTTGAAATCGGCAAAAATCTTAAAATCGGTCCAAATCATGAATTCTGGATTTTGGAAAGCTTAAATCTCGAAATCGGCCAAAATCTTGAATTCAGGATTTGGGAAAGCTAAGATCTTCAAATCGGCCAAAATCTTGAATTCACGATTTTGGAAAGCTCAGCTCTTGAAATCGGCCAAGATCTTTAATTCAGGATGTTGAAAAACTAAGATCTTGAAATCTGCCAAAATCTTGAATTCAGGATTATGAAAAGCTAAAATGTTGAAATCGGCCCAAATCATGAATTCTGGATTTTGGAAAGCTTAAATCTCGAAATCGGCCAAAATCTTGAATTCACGATTTTCTAAAGCTAAGATCTTGAAATCGGCCAGAGTCGTAAATTGACCATTTTGGAAAGCTAAGATCTAGACGTCGGTCAAATTCTTAAATTTAGGGTTCTGGAAAGGTAAAATCTTGGAATCTGCCAAAATCTTGAATTTAGGATTTTGCAAAGCTAAGATCTAGAAAAAGGCCAAAATCTTGAATTCGGGATTTTGGAAAGCTAAAATGTTGAAATCGGCCAAAATGATCAATTCTGGATTTTGGAAAGCTTAAATCTCGAACTCGGCCAAAATCTTGAATTCAGGATTTGGGAAAGCTAGGATTTCGAAATCGGATTAAGTCTTGAATTCAGGATTTTGGAAACCTTTAATCTTAAAATCGGCAAAAATCTTGATATCGGCCAAAATCTTGAATTCAGGATTTTGGAAAGCTAAGATCTTGAAATTGGCCAAAATCATGAATTCACGATTTTGGGAAGCTCAGCTCTTGAAATCGGCCAAGAACTTGAATTCAGGATTTTGAAAAACTAAGATCTTGAAATCGGCTAAAATCTTGACTTCACGATTTTGGAAAGGTAAAATCTTCAAATCGGCCAAAATCTTGAATTGACGATTTTCGAAACCTAAGATCTTGAAATCACCAAAAATCTTAAATAAAGGATTATTTTAAAGCTAAAATCTTGAAATCGGCCAGAATCTTCAATTCAGCATTTTGGAAAGCTAAGATCTTGACATCGGCTAAAATCTTTAATTCAGGGTTCTGGAAAGGTAAAATCTTGCAATCCGCCAAAATCTTGAATTTAGGATTTTGGAAAGCTACGATCTAAAAATAGGCCAAAATCTTAAATGCAGGATTCAAATCGGCCAAAATGATGAATTCCGGATTTTGGAAAGCTAAAATCTTGAAATCGGCCAAAATCTTGAATTCACGATTTTCGAAAGCTAAGATCTTGAAATCACCCAAAATCTGCAATTAAGGATTTTTGAAACCTAAAATCTTAAAATCCGCCAAAATCTTAAATTCAGCGTTTTGGAAAGCTAAGATCTTGACATCGGCCTTAATCTTTAACTCAGGGTTCTGGAAAGGTAAAATGTTGCAATCCGCCAAAATCTTGAATTTCGGATTTTGGAAAGCTTTAATCTTGAAATCAAACAAAATTTTGAATTCAGGATTTTGGAAAGCTTTAATCTTGAAATCAAACAAAATTTTGAATTCAGGATTTTGGAAAGCTGAGATCTTGAAATCGGGCCAAATCTTCAATTCAGTATTTGGGAAAGCTAAGATTATGAAATCGGCCAAAGTCTTGATTTTAGGATTTTGAAAAATTAAGATATTGAAATCGGCTAAAAACATGAATTCAGGATTTTGACAAGCTAAGACCTTGAAATCACCCAAAATCTTGAATTCAGATTTGGTAAGCTAAGATCTACAAGTCGGCCAAAATTTTTGATTTCACGATTTTGGAAAGGTAAAATCCTCAAATTGGCCAAAACTCTTGAATTCATAATTTTGCAAAGCTAAAATCTTGAATTCACGATTTTGGAAAGGTAAAATGTTGAAATCGACAAAAATCATGAATTCTGGATTTGGGAAAGCTAAGATCTTAAAATCGGTCTAAGTCTTGAATTCAGGATTTCTGAAAGCTTAAATCTTGAAATCGCCTAGAATCTTAAAATCGGCCAAAATGTTGAATTCATGATTTTGGAAAGCTAAGATCTTGAAATCGGCTTAAATCTTGAATTTTTGATTTTTTAAAGGTAAAATCGGCCGAAATGCTTAATTCAGGATTTCGGAAAAGTAAAATCTTGAAATCAGCCACAATCTTGAATTCAGGATATTGGAAAGCTACGATCTTGACATCGGCCAAAATCTAGAATTCTGGATTTTTAAAAGCTAAAATCTTGCATTCAGGATTTTGGAAAGCTAATATCTTGAAATCGCAAAAAATCTTGAATTCAGGATTTTACAAAGCTAAGATCTTGAAATCGGCCCAAATCTTGAATTTAGGATTTGGAAAGCTAAGATCTTCAAATCGACCAAAATCTTGAATTCAGGATTTTGGAAAGCTAAGATCTTGAAATAGGCCAAAGTCTTGAATTCAGGATTTTGGAAAGCTAAAATCTTGAATTCAGGATTTTACAAAGCTAAGATCTTGAAATCGGCCCAATTCTTGAATTCTGGATTTTGGAAAGCTTAAATCTCGAGATCGGCGAAAATCTTGAATTCAGGATTTGGAAAAGCTAAGATCTTGAAATCGGCCTAAGTCTTGAATTCACTATTTGGGAAAGCTTTAATCTTGAAATCGGCAAAAATCTGGAAATCGTTGAAAATCATGAATTCTGGATTTTGGAAAGCTTAAATCTCGAAATCGGCCAAAATCTTGAATTCTAGATTTTGGAAAGCTCAGCTCTTGAAATCGGCCAAGATCTTGAATTCAGGATTTTGAAAAACTAAGATCTTCAAATCGGCCAAAATCTTGAATTCAAGATTTTGGAAAGCTAAAATCTTGAAATCGGCCAAAGTCTTGAATTCAGGATTTTGAAAAGCTTAAATTTTGAATTCAGGATTATCTAAAGCTAAAATGTTGAAATCGGCCCAAATCATGAATTCTGGATTTTCGAATGCTAAGATCTTTAAATTGGGCCAAATCTTCAAGGTAGGATTTTGGAAATTTAAGATTTTGAAATCGGCCAACCTCTTGAATTCAGGATTTTGGAAAGCTAAGATATTGAAATCGACCAAAAACTTGAATTCAGGATTTGGAAAAGCTACGATCTTTAAATTACCCAAAATCTTGAATTCAGGATTTGGGAAGCTACGATCTTCAAATCACCAAAAATCTTAAATTAAGGATTTTTGAAACCTAAAATCTTGAAATCGGCCAGAATCTTAAAGTCAGTATTTTGGAAAGCTAATATCTTGAAATCGGACAAAATCTTAACTTCAGGGTTCTAGAAAGGTAAAATTTTGGAATCCGCCAAAATCTTGAATTTAGGACTTTGGAAAGCTAAGTAATAGAAATCTGCCAAAATCTTGAATTCAGGATTTTTGAAAGCTAAAATCTTGAAATCGGCCAAAATCATGAATTCAGGATTTGGGAAACCCAAGATCTTGAAATCGGCCTAAGTCTTGAATTCAGGATTTTGGAAAGCTTTAATCTTGAAATCGGCCAAAATGCTGAATTCAGGATTTCGGAAAGGTAAAGTCTTGAATTCGGCCAAAATCTTGAATTCCGGATATTGGAAAGCTAAGATCTTGACATTGGCCAAAATCTTGAATTCATGATTTTCGAATGCTAAGATCTTAAAATCGGCCAAAATCCTGAATTCAGGATTTTTGAAAGCTAAAATCTTGAAATGGCACAAATCTTGAATTTAGGATTTTGGAAAGCTTAGCTTTTGAAATGGGCCAAAATCTTGAATTCAGGATTTTGGAAAGCTAACATCTTGAAATCGGCCAAAATCTTGAATTCAGCATTTTGGAAAGGTAGAATCTTGAAATCAGGCAAAATCTTGAATTTAGGATTTTCCAAAGCTAAGATATTGAAATCGGCCAAACACTTGAATTCAGGATT